>BGPR01001120.1:251916-302999 GCA_013235015.1 Araneus ventricosus
GTAAAAAATAATCCTAAGAATCCTTGGTAAAAAATAATCCTAAGAATGATTTTATATTTCTCGTGCAATTAGATTTTTTTTAAGGCATCTTGCAAAGAACGAAACTAATGGTAGTATGGTGCTGGTCACAGGTTTGATGCATCTATAGTGGATGTGATCATACATCCCATGCATGATACAACAATATTTGACAAGTGACCAAATATGTAAGTGGCCTAGTTGTTGTCATGAAGAAACATAATAATATTTACGATTTACCATCCCATGAGCTTTTAGTTCGATGATATCATTTGATTTAGGCAAGTGCAATAGTGCACTGTCTAACGAATGATTTGATCCTTTAGGATCAACTCGGAAACGTGCAATACTAATGAAGTACCACCAGGATAATAAAATAATTTTAAGATGAACAATATCTGCTCTTGAAGGGTTGCCATGAAGTTAATGTTGATCCACGGACTTTTTCGTTTGACATTGTTGTAGCTAGTTCACTTTTCATTATCTGTTATTATGTTTATCAAGGATAGTCAATACGTTATTGCATTTCCTTATTCGTGTATTCTGAACAAAAAATATTCTAATGTCTATGTTTTTACGTAAATGTTAACTTGATTTGGTTTCGAAATCTTTCGCCACTATATGCCATCATAGCTAACAAAGAATTTATTCCTGGATCTATCTATCATAAATTATATATTAACTCAGTCTGCTTTTAATTTATGGAACGAAAAATGAATTATTATTTTTTTTACAAGTCGCTACAAATTAAAGGGATTTTAACATTAATTTATTACAGATTGTTTTTAAAGAGATGCTTTCAAATTAATTATAAGTTTTTAACCTTACTTTGCAGGTAATCTTTCGTTGGAAGATGCTAAGTTTACAGACGTCTTAGGATATGTTTTTAAGGTAGGAAAATACTATGCTGTGTTAATGAAATAATATACATTATTTACTTTATAAAGAATAATTAATTAATGAATAATACTTTACTTTATGAAGAATAATTAATGGAATGAGTAAACTTATTAACTCGAATTTTTCTCTATTTATTTTAGAATGGAAGATTTGTCCATGTAGCAGAAATATCTATTGAAAATGTTGTTAAAAAGTAAGTTTATAATTTTTTACCTATATATTTTACCTACCTATTAAATATATTGAGATATAGTTTTAAAAAACAGTATATATATAGTTCAAAGGACATTTTTATTATGCTAAAGTAGGTAAATTCAATTCCTTTTAAATAATAATAAATTAATGGAAAACATTCATCATTTTCCATTGCAGTCTTACTGTTGGTTTTATTACCGCAGTATCAGGAGAAATAGAGAGCTTCGAGGGTTCTAAGAATGTTTTAATAAATCTTGCTGATCTTGGTGAGAAGGACATCGTGGCGAAGTTTAATGCTGAAGGTAGTAGTTGTTTTTCATAATTCATTATGTTTCGAGGTTTAAGAATACATATATGTGATATTTTAAGTTTTTAACTTTCTTAAATCATTTTAAAGGACCCCTCTTTTTTAATTACTTCTACTTCCATCGTAATAAGCGCACGACGACTTTCATTACGACTCAAGAGTCTTCCGGGAAAATCCCCTTTTTGCCGTATATAACCTCCCAGCGCATTGTTAACTGCCCTTTTGATTCAAGCATGCAAGCTGACAACAACTGCGCACCGCTCGGGAGTAACCTCTTTAATCCTGGTCATGGAGATACGCATAAAATCACCCCTTTACCTATGGAAAGGTAACCTACCTTCAATGATTGAATAAAAGAAGATTGAATCAACTAAAGTCTTTTCCTTGACTCAGATATTCTACATTTCATCTTTAATAAAGATGTTTCATATACATTATTAATAAGTAATGTCATAAATCGAATTAAAAATATTCATCATAGGTTTCGCCAATCTTGTCTCGGACAACACAAAAATCGCGTTTCGTATATTCCATACAGTTTGGCGGGTGACGCTGTTATAACGTAACATGTTAATATCAATTTGTGTAGTTGAAAAAGTTAATGTACTTATCGAAAGCGTTGCATATAAATAGCGATTAAAATGAAACAATTTTATTGCAGAAAAGTTTTCTTGTCCGAGAATCAAGAGTTAAATTAATTAATAAGTTGTGAAAGTTACATATTATTGAATAGAAGTAGAGAGGAACCTAGGGGCTCCAATTTTTTTCGCTGATTAGCAGGCGATGACACACTTTCCCTTATTCACGAGTCCTTGACTCATTACACTCACTTGTCTAGATATGCTAGACTAAATGAGATTAAAACCACCATTATTGATTTAGAATTTTATTAATCTAGCTAAATAGAATCTTGAAGTTAACTGAAAAGAAAAAGTGATTTGGCCTGTTCTTGTGGGTGAACCTCAAAATACAACCAATATCTGGATCCAACCAGTTCTGTTTTACAATTTACATTAGAACTTTTTTCGGAATTCACTGCTTTATAAGGTATCTATATAATTAAGCAATCTAAGTTAAGTAAATACACCAATTTTCTTCTTATTATTTATTTTACTTTTAAGAAAAAACTAATTATTGTTTTGGGCCAGTGAAATCGGGTATTTTTCTGGACACAATTAAACATCAAAAATTCGTCGCTTAAATAAATAATTTTTATGATATAAATATTTCACAAAATTGTTTTTGAAATTTGTTAAATTGACATTGTTTGCTTATAAAATTTACTTAATAGAATATCATTCACTAATGTTAAAAACTTAGTTTTTTTATGAAACTTTTTTTATTAGATCTCTGTCTTTTTAGAACAGAACGGACAAGTATTGTATTGTGTATAGTTTTCATATTTTTCAATGCATTAATATAAGTATAAACATTACTTTCAGATAAAGAGTACATGCTATATGGAGAAATGGATGGAAAAGAAACCAATTTTAGTTTCGATTGTTTCAATTTCGAGCTCATCGCATTAAAAGGAACAGGTGTAGTTTACAGCGGGTAAATATTTCAATCATTTAAGTCACATTACTGTATAAAATTATCTTACGAATCATTACGTATCAGAATCCTTTTCGTTTTCCGTTGATGTGAAGTCTTTATAAAAAGACACAAATCTTTCGCTATTTTTTTAAATGTTACTTGTTAACAGCCTTCAAATTTTTTGTATGTGCTTTAGTAACGTAATTATAGTGTAAGCATGTGATGTCTTTGGTTCGTTGCTATGAAAGATAGGAGATTTGATTCAAATACCAATATTTAATCTAGAATAATATGCACACAGTCTTGTATATAGTCCAAATACTGATAAGATAAATACCGATAAGACTGATATTCTGTTTATGATCTCACTTACATACACATTTTACAAATGAACAATAAAAGAAGTTCATTTAACTTTACTTCACCCGTCATCTTCAAAATAGACAGTCGTACAGAACCAGAGGCGATGTTACACCTTTAGTTCCAATCAAAGCCTACTTTATCTTCGCCCATCTGATACACGACTACTTGCTTACTGTTTCGACTTGTGGCAGTACGAGGATAGAACTGTGGACCTTTGGGTCCCTAGCCGAACATCCTAACCACTAGACAAAAGAAATTCCCAATGTCCGGAGGCGGATATTGGATTATAAACATCACAGTAAGATGGTGGCAGTACGGTGCACTACAGACTTATGGCCTATCAATAAGAAAATAACCACGCGCTGTCAGCATTGCCTAATATCTCCCACAATTAAGGTTGGTCCTAGGCCTCCGCGATTTCTGACACTTAACTGTTGTCTCTGTGAGAGTTCCTACTCGCTTAAAATGCATGGACAAGACTAAAATTTCCCGGGACGATCTGACAAATATTTCTCCAGAAAACAATTCGTGGCACACAACTGACCTCTGTTCTATATGGCAATTAATAGTTAGAACTCACTGTATGTTTACTTAATTGATAGCACCCATTAAATGTTGCTCAGAAGTTAACGTCATTCAATTACCTCTTGGTCTGCGAGTTATCGTCACATTTTGTGATTTAAATATGAATCACTACATATAACTTTATTCTTTAATTTTAAGGTATATCAACTAATTAGCATAAGATCGTTTGAAAAGAGCTTATTAAATGAGTTATGAATTATGATTTATTAAAACACGAAAGTTCGATGTAAACTGTTAGCTACACCTCAAAATGTCTTAAGAGAGAAATCAATTGCTATTTAATATATGGGAATGAGGCTCAACGAATTGCTCTGAAGAAAGGTGTTTTCTTTCTTTCCATATCAAACTTTTAAAAGAAAAAAACTTCCTTGCAGTTTTCCTCCAGTTTTCATTTTTCTTCAATATGGGAGTAAACAGAAAAAGTTAAATGGAAGTTTTCATCATGGAACAAACTTAACTAAGATCATTAATAACGAATTTCACTATTCTAAATAATTAAATCTAATCAATTATAACAGAAACTAAAATATTAGAAAGCATATTGAGGTATATCATTTTCGGACTGTTGAAATATTCACGTTGTTGCCAAGAAACTAAAATAAAGTAGCTGTTCAGAGAGAGAGTAAAATTTTATTCCCCAAAATAGAACAGAAAATGCTTCAAAACCGTCAGCGTTTTTCTTGCAAGTTTGACAGAATTTTCAATAAGCCTGCTATAAGTTCCACAGTTTAGAATGGTGGAATGGTTAATGTTTTGCATGCTCTATTCTTATTTACTTCATGTACCGTTTTTTTTCTCAGGAAAATAAAGAAATCCAAACGAGCCCTGTCCGAAAATCAGTCATATCCTACTCCAGCAGGTAATATGAAATTACATGTGTGAATCATGTCAGGAAACTTATCTTTAGAAATGTTTAATATTATATGTTTATTTAAATATTTTTTCTGAAGTATATATTTTAATATTCTGAGAGTATTTGCAAGTATTGTTTAAACTAATAAAATTAATTATTCTAAAAAGCTTCAAGAAATATACTTGTAATTCCACATAAATAGACCCATATTGGAATTGTCAGAAATGAGTTACCTTGCCAGGGAAATTATACAGACGGGGAGATCAGATTTCTGGATTTTGCTAAAATTAAGAATTAAGATTGTTCATAAATGGCATTTGCATTGCGAACATTCCCGTAATTTACATTTCCTTCTTAGCTTGATATCAGAAGTAAATTTCAAATGTTGTAACTGAGAATTTATACGAATAAAATTTTGATTGTTTGTCATCTCAACTTGTACATATTTTTTGGCATGTCTGAGGGCTGGTTTTACGGTAGTCTCAAAGAAAAGCAGAATTATCCTTAAGAATAAATATGCTAGAGGGTGCTTTAACAGTAAGAACTTTTACATCTATTTAGCTGACCGTAATGAGTTCAACTCGAGTGTCGTCATAGACACGTGGTGCACGTCGCTGTGCGTGAAACATCTAACTACATTTTATTCTACACTGTGGCGTGGCAATTAAACGGAGAATGCAAATGCATATTGGATTCCAAAATTAAATTGATGTTTCTCATCGTCATTGATTGTGTGCGCATGAATTGACATCATTGAAAGAATATAATGGGAAAATACTTTTGGTTAAGAAAACCATTTAAAAAATTAACTATTTCATATGCCGTGTTAATGATATTTGAAGTGCAATAAAATTTTGCTTCTTAACTTCACTACAAGTTTTGGAACAGCAATTTGGGATCGAATAATCAAACACGAAGCAATAAATTAATTTATCTTCTTCTTAGTCTGCAAGTTAGACAATACCAGAGAAGTTTTGAAAACAAAATGCAATTTTAGCCAAGAGAAATAAGTACGCCCAAGTTATTTATTTGCACCGAAGAGATGATAGAAATAATTTCTTCCAAGAACAATATAAAAGAATAAGCATATTATCCAATGCTATACAATCGCTGAATAATCGTCTGTTTAAATCTACTATACTGAAATATGGAATTTGCTTTGTAGTCAATCCACTGGTTGTGCCATTTTCCGAGAAAGTTTGCCAAAATCCAGATATTACCGGAGGAAAAGGATCTTCTTTGGGGAAGCTGACAGAGCTAAGCAAAGACTTCAAAAACGTATGTAAAATATTGAAAAACTTATTATTATCTTCTTTTTACTGAATAAAATTTCTAGTAATATAGTCCCCCTTGAAATAATTATTTTTCCCGAATTAGTTCATAGTGCCCAGTGGAATGGTTGTTACAACAGGAGCTTATCAAAAGTTTCTGACAGATGAAATTTTAAAAGAGATAAAGGAATTAGAAAATGTTTTGTAGTAAGTATGACTTCTGCCCACATAAATCATTTATTAATTGGTCACAGTTATGCAGTGGGGAACTACACGAAAATGCATTTCTACTTTTTTATATAAGGCGTGCCCAAATGAAAAGAAGACCTTAGCTGTATCGGCGTGGTATCAAATCCTAGTGAGTTAGTGTGGTAGCCTATAGATGGCGTGGCGGTATTCTCAGCTGCACCTGCGTAGTTAACGGCTTCGCATCAATATCCTCATTTCTGGAGAGTTGTTTCCGTAGTTTGTTGCATGATGGATTCCTCCAGAACAGCACAAAGAGCAGTTATCCAATTTCTTTGGGCAGAAGGGGAGCATGCTTCACAAATTTATCGCAGGATGAAACAGGTGTGCGGAGAGCAGTGTCTCGTACGGTGCACCATATTCCGGTTATGTCAGCGTTAAGAGGCCTGCCGCATAAGCATGCCACGCTCTGTTCAGGTGCACGTTGTGACCAACAGTGCCACGATTTCGGCTGTGGATGAGCTCATACGGCAGCATTGTTAGATCACCAAACGTGAAATTGCCGTTGAACTGTCTATAAGCAAAAGAAATGTGCATCACATAATCCACAAAAAGCTTGTTATGACAAAGTTTGTGCACAAGCACCTGTCAGAGAATCAGAAGACGGCGGTAATGGGTGTTTGCCTGACCCAGGAGGTTCTACACTGAAGCCATCCACTCCCTTCCTACGCGCTGGGTTTAGTTTTAGTTATATTAACGTCCCGTTTTGAAGCAACACGAGGGCTATTTTGGGACTGACCTCTTAATTTTGAACCACGGTCAGATGACGAGGACGATACCTGGGCTGAAATCCCCTCTCTAAACTTCCACGCCACACCAACGGGAGAACGTTTGGCTACTACGTATGATTTAGCGTGCAACAGGCCCCATACACAGTGGATCTTCATTGGAATCGAGTTTCGAACCTGGAACCCTCCGGCCCCAAAGCCGAGACCTTACCACTAGGCCACCGCGGTCTCCCTACGCCCTGGGATCAGTGTATCAATGTCAATGTCGATTATTTATAGTTGTACTGTTCCACATGAACTGTAATCAGAATATTGTCATTAAAATTTCTTCAAATATACCTGTAGTCTCTATTTCATTTGGGCACATCTTATACAAAGAGAAAGAACCCTGTTAGCATAAGACACACCAGCGATGAATGCGTTTTACGGAGCACACGAACGCGACGGTTCACAATCTCTGAAACATAACACTTAGCATCTATAGCCCTGGCTGAAAAAATGAGATGAACCTAGTTAATTAAGATTCTCTGAAAGGAAGATTAAAATTAGAGCTGAAAGAAAAGTTATTGTTAATTATGTTCAATTAAATGTCTCACATATTCATCTCCATTCATTTCATTCATTCATCCTTCCGTTCTCACATATTAGCATAAGATGTCCTACAATATTCATACGATATCTTTACAATGCTGTGCGGTATGCAAAATATCATAGACTATCTCGTGCTAATAGGGAATTGTAATCGTCAAAAAAATTCAACTTAGATATTTTAATGTATATCCACGATTTAGACCTCTTTGCATTCAAAAATTGCAAATATTGCTAGCTATATTTGAAGCTACACCTGTCTCTTCGTCTATGAACACGATAATTAAAAATCGGAAAAGCTAGACAAATTAATTTTGGTATGTTTCCTACACCAAAATGGTAGATTTATGTCAAATTTTGTACCAAATTTATCTGTGGAAGTCTACCTGTTTGTTCGTCTGCATGCGAACACAATAACTCAAAAACGCAACAAGCTAGATGAATGAAGTTTTATCTCCACAGAAGTACTGTATCAGATTTTGGACCAAATCCATCAACTGATTGACTGTCTGTCTGTATATTTGTGCGTATGTGAGCGCAATATCACGAAACCCAACAATGTAGATAAATCAAATTTGTTACTTATTCTTAACGGTCAATGTGTAGATCTAGATATGTACCAAATTTTAGATTCAATAAGTCAAATGAAAGAGGTCAAAAATGCATACTCGATTCTCTCCACCGTACGACGAATTTAAACTCAAGACATGTCATATTGTGGAAGCATAGGAAAAAGGGGAGAGAAGAACACTCCTGCTGGTTTGATTTGCAAAACATAGCAGAACAAAAATTCTAATTTTTACCTATATTCCAAATTTGCGGTTATATTGTCAGCAGTCTATTGCATAATGGACTGGGTTAGTTCGACTAAACATAGTAAAATGTATATTTATGTATAGTTTGCAATAATGAACCCGAAATTCATAAAATCGTGGTTGGTTCTCGAATGCATAACTGAGCCAATTTTAAGGTAATATTTAAAAATTAATTAGAAAATGAGATAATAAATGTATAGTAGAAGACTAATTAAATTAATTAATCCTACACTGCGCAATGGATACATATTTTCATCATCTGTACAGTTGCTTGTATAAATAGGAGTACCTTATCTAAGTACCCTATATGATCCTATCAAAGTTTTTTCAAAAATGGAAAATGGCTTTTTAGTAAACTCATTGATTTCGATGATCTTATAAAAGACTAAGAAACTTACTGACTGAAACTTATCTTTCTGAGTTTTAGAAGAAATATCAGCCAATGAGTTTATTAGAGAGTTATTTTCCATTTTTGGGAGATTTTTGATAGAGTCACGGTACTCGTATATTTCTTCGAGCGCCTGTATTTTTGCCTTTTAAAATTGCATTTTATTCATAATTCAATAATTAATGAATAAAATAAATTATAATTTAATAACTAATTTAGAACTTAACTAATATTTTAAAATTAATGAATATTAGGCAATATTGACTTGAGGTAGGAAATATTTTTAATAAGGAAAATTTGAATAAACAATAATTTTTTTTATTTAATTGCGTTTTATTAAAATTCTTTCAAAAGAAATTCAAAATTAGTTGTTTTAAAATTATTTTTCGTGTATTCTTTATATGCATTTTTATAGATTCACACAAATGCGGTTGAAAAGTAAAAAAAAAAAAATCGCTCAGTATAAGGGGTAAATCACGTATTGTAATATTCAACAAAAATAAATGACGTTTTTCTTTATAAATGATATCTAAAATAGTTTTAGGAAATAATTTTTCTTTTCTGAATTGTTACAGTAGTGACAGAGTCGATGAAACCAAAATAGCTTGTCAAAGGTAAGCTTATTTTAACAGAAGTTAGATAAGTTATATTTTTTGTGATTTATATATTATGTGAGTTACATTCTTACATAAATATTTAGAGTTTTATTCAGATCATTTTTGAGAGTAATATCAGTCTATTTTTAGGGTTATTGATGAAGTTATTAACACTACTATGCCAGAGTCTATTCTGCAGGCTGTTGTCACAAACCTAGAGAAGGTATTTCCTGACAAGAAAAAGGATTATAAATTTGCTGTCCGTTCATCGGCGACTGGTATACCATTACTCTATACATTATCTTTCTTAGTCTAACATTGTACATTTGTGACAAAATGAAGGTGGTAAAATAATTTATTGATGAATATTCGAGATTTTTATTCTCTTTGTTTTAATTAAAATATTTTTATTCAACATATAACCAATTGAGAAGAAGGTTTCTTCGGTTTTAAATGTAAGGCTTCTGTTTCTAAAAGAAATAAATAGTTAGAAACAGAAGTCATACGCACAAAAAACAAATTAACTTGATGAATACCATCATCAATTAAGAGTAAACTTTAAAAAGTTAACTACATGAAAATTTAAAATTTAGAAAAGACTGAATATATTGAACGGGTATGTGTCTCTCGAGTTTTAAAAGAATTTCATTGTTTCTCAAATGCAATTTCTAAGGCATTTCCGATTTAAATTGATTGATAGATTAAAAATTTACTTATGGCATGATACTTCATCAGGTGAAGACACAGAGCAGATGTCAGCAGCTGGTCAGATGGAGACTTTTCTAGGAGTAGAAGGAATAAGTGAGGTAATAAAAGTGATAGAGATACACCTGAATAATAAATAATGTATGTAAAATTGGAATATTCATTTAAACGAAGCATTCGTTTTACTTAAAATTTTTCAGTTGCGAAATTGACTTTAAGAGCTTAATACCATAAAAATACAGCATTTATTCTGGCTGAAAATACAAATACTTCTTTCATTTAGATTTCTATAAAATGCGTGGAATGTATTATGAAAGTGATAAAAGCAGTATATTAAGAAGGTACAGCCAGATAAATTGATGAAGGATACATGCGAAGTTTGGTAACAGGAAATCTAACAAAAAATACTTTTGCAAATATTTAAAAATATTAACAAACGATTTAAATGCAAAAATATATGTTTTGTCTTGTTCATATTTTAACTTTTTCGGAGTTTTTCTTCAATACACTTTTTATAGTGATATTATTAGATAAAGATATTCAAAATAAATTAACGAAAACTTTTAAATCATATTTTATGAAAAAATCAAGCGCAGAACAAAATTATTAAATGCAGCTACGAAAACAAATTAGTTAATTGTAATTGGTTATCAAATCTTTGATAGACCTCTTGATAGACCTGTAAATAATAATTTAATACTTTTCTTCAAACTGCTTTATTGATTTCTCAACAACTGATCTACAATAAATGAATTAAACATGCCTGATTTAAAATTATTTAATTTAGCTTTATTTGACGTGATATGATTATTGATTTTCAATGAATTATATAAGTTTTTAATTATAAAATTATTTAGTTTAGCACTTATTAATTTACCTTTTTTTCATCTTGAACTTGAAAATTATTGTTTAAGAAGCATTCAAGATGTATTATAAAAATTTTGATAGAAACACCGTGTCTCGAACAATCTTTATATCAAATGTTGTGTACTTTATGTTAAATGAATAGATGAATAAAAAAATGCTTTGGCTCATTGTATTAAATATGTTTCTTTGTAAGAAATGATTTTAACTTGATAATTGCTTCTAAATTTTTTTATCACTGCTATTTATTTCATTGCAGATAATGACAGCAATTAAAAAATGCTGGGCATCTCAATTTGGTTACATTGCAGTACAATATAAGAGGTAGATATTGACAATATTCTTATTTGGCTTTTCTTTTTATCTAAAATGATCAATCTTCATTGATTTTTGTTACAATATAATTTACATATTATGTATAATCGGAATGTTGATGCAATTTTTTTTATTTCATTTCATTCATTCAAAACAAATCAAACATTTCTGATTCCCATAAAAGGTGCTTGTTCACTATAAAGCATGATTTACGTATTAATTATTTCCGAGTAGTTATTTATTTCATACTAATTTTTATCAGCCAGTGCTGATTCTATAATCTTTTAGACATATAATTATTATTGCATTTCAAAATGTTAGCTCTGTCTTTTATGGATTCAGCAGATAAAAAAATCCTTTTAGCCTGTAAAAAAATTAAAACGAAAATTTAAAAATAATTTTACAGTTTACATAATATCGGTAGCAATATAACAATAAATAATAAATATTGCTTTCTTTTACTAAGTTTTGTTTTCAGAATAATTTAAAGATGCATTACAATTCGGGAATGTCTAAATGTACATTAGAATTTTTATGCCAACATGTTAATATTTTACAATCGAACTTTTATTATGGAGCGTAATTTCATCTGATTTCTTTTCCATAACTATATGAAAAGATATATATATTAACACGATGACTGCTAAGCATAGTTTGATCATGGTTGGCAGTCAACGTGCAAAATTACAAGACAAACGCAATCACGAAGTCCTGTTTTATGAAAACAAATATCATATTAATTCCCACAAAAAGGATGAAATAAAGCCAAAAAGCACTTTTTATCTATCACTAAGTACCTCAATGCTGAATAAACTAGTTCCAAGTCTATCTGAAGGAAATTATCTAAGTCTAGTTTCGATAGCAATAGACGGACGTAGACATAACGTTAGATTTAGTTCTTTTAACAAATTCTTCTTATCTTCATAGTTCATTAATTAATGTCTTATTTTAAATATTGCAGACAAAATGGCCAAATTATAAACTCACCAATGGCAGTTGTTGTTCAACAAATGATATCCTGCGATGTAGCTGGAGTTCTTTTTACTTGTGATCCATTGACAGGAAATCCAACATCTATGAGCATCACAGGCAATTACGGATTAGGCGAAGTATGATATGCATCAAAAAAAGTTTATTCATATGAAACTGTTTTTTACACGATTTTATTTAACTTTTTTCATATTTGCAAATATTGAATTTTGCATATGATTTTTTCGTCACTTGCTTATATTCTGAAGACAGCTGTCCGTTGCGATGATATTACAATATTTAACGTTTACAGAACTTAACTAACATTTAATCGATTAGTTTTAATTAAATTTTGGTTGCATGTCTGAGGTACCATCTAGCAATGAATTTGAGAAAGAAAAAGATTATAAAATCCCAAAATACTTAATGAATTATGAAGTACATTAAGGCCCAAAAAGTAGAAAATAATAAAAATAGGCAAAGATTCTAAAAATACCCTTTTATTGGTGTACTAAAAAAGTCGAAAAAATTTTTCTAATCAAAACTCTGAAGAAAACTCTAAAGTTGTAAAATCATAAGAAGCTGAAAACAGTACTATAAGTAAATTCTATAGGTAATACTTTAAGTAACCGGTTAAAGTGATGAATCGATTTATCGCATTGGCTGGTTATTATGAATAATATCATAATCACATTAACTTAGTTGTAAAAGGAGCAACAAAGAAACTCACAAAGAATATCGTAAGAAAGGAAATTTCAAAATATTCATTACAAATTAAAAATATATTATAAATGTGATTAATATTTCAATTTACTTCAAGTGTTTCTATTAGCACCTCACGCTTTTACGTAGTTTTTATTCCAGATTTTTTTGATTTAAATGCTTTTGTCTTTTTTTATTACACTAATAAAATATTTATTGTATTCTTATTACTTTTAACTTGTTTTATACAAACTTAGTTTTTCTTTGTATGTATTTATTCCTGTTGATTTCAGTCGGTAGTATCTGGATCGGACGAACCTGATACCATAGAGATAGAAAGGCAATCCAATGAAAATCTGACAATCAAAAACAAACTTATAGGATCGAAACGTCGCCGTATCGTTCTGAAAGGTAGGCTGGTTATCAATTTTGTACATTGAAATCTTGTAAATTCTGCTTAATTTGAGATAATTTGACTAGTTTATAAGATTTCATTTCAACTGATGATTGTTAAGTTGCCAGAACGAGACAGAACGCCCCCTCCCATGCCCCTGTTCCTGAAGCCATTACAGCTACTGTACCAGTTGGATGGACATGGGACGCCAGAGAGAGACAGAACACCGCCCTGTGCCCCTGTACCTAGTGGCCACGACAGCTATTTTACAGTTTGGTGGGCACAGGACGGCCAGAGAGAGACAGAGAAAACTAAACTCTTCCCCTCACAAAGAACAAAATAAACTTAGTTATTATTTAAAAAATTTAAGGCACAAGAAGTTTTAGTTACTTTCTGTATTCTTGGCCTACGTTGTAAGCTAACAAATAATATTCTTGTTTTGGCGCTTAATTTCTACAATGTGTTACCCTAAACAACGAAAATATTTATTTAAGTTGATATTTTTAAGACCTAAATAACCGTTTCTTATGCATATCCATCGACATGTTGCATTTCATCGACAAGATGATGTGTGAAGATTATAGTGATGATCAAGAACTAAAAATTATATACTGAAGTAATTGCATGTATTTTTTTAAACTTTGGAAGTAATGTGCGACCAGAAGTTATGGACTGATAAAAAAATCCGATTGTGATAAAAAAATTTATTACTCTTAAAAAGTTGAATATTTAATAGATAATTCTATAATAAAAAGATCGAGAAAAAATTTAAACTATCAAAAATTAATGAAAAACGAACAATTTTGGCCGACATTTAACTCTACCGATACGCGGAAGTCCCGAACGTCTTTTCTGCAAAGACGTTGGTCGTCCAACGTCGAATATCCAACGCGAAATTCACCCCTTCCCCTGCAATGTGATTTCGTCACTACCCGCAGGACGCAATATTATTGTTGATGCAACATGCGCCATGGCAGGGGGGTCGCACAAGCACTGCCGCACTTTCTGGCGCTTCCTTTAACTCTATCGATCAGGACCGTCCCATGCGTCCGTAATAAGCAAGAGCATCGATAGCCGCATGAATGTCACTCTGAAATTTCAAGCCCCCTTTCCTTTAAGGGTTTACAGCGAAATAGTAAAACCGAGTAAGATGTCGTTATTTAAGCTCGGGACAGAGATCGCCGTGTCTGGTTAAAACTTTGATTCTGCGCATGCGTCATCTCTTATTGTCGGTTTTACTGTTCGCGTGTAAACCCAGCTTAAGTGTGATTGATTTCCACACCCGGCGCGTGCTTTCTTCGTTAGGTGAAACCAGATGGGTTGCAAAGAGGTTTTCTTGAATTCGGACATGTAGCTGTCATTGTGATTTTGAGGAGAATTTCCCTCTATGAAAGAGGAACTCGGATGTTCCTGTATTTTGAGGTTCCTCTATTCCAATGGTCTTAGGAATCAGAGGGTTAAGTCCTATGCGGGAGCTTGGGCCTTAAATGAATTAATATGAATTGTATTAATCATTGAATTGTATTGTCTCCTCGAATTTTATTAATTTTTTTCCCTCGTTTTATTTCTCACTAATTCACACAACTTTTTCGCGGTATGGCGACATGAAAAAATGTTCTGATTTTTTTGGACTGACCCCTAAGCCATGTGAATTATTTGAAATTAAGTCGGCTTTCTATTTCGTGGTAGTTCTCAACATTTTTAATATGGAGTAACGACCACTCCACTAAATAAATGAATTTAACTATCCAGAGTCCTATTTATGAAAAACACACTGAAAACGTAAAATGGCATTTGAATAGCGTCTTTATAACGAAGCAGTAAAGGATTATTTTGGAATTCTTAAGAGTTAATTTGAAATAGGTTGCAAATTCAATACATTTTATTAAATAACTTCATATTCTCAAAAATTGGTTTGTAATCTAAACTGAGTATTTGAATTATTCCAAGACGATGGTGGAACAGAATTTGAAGAAGTTGAGGAGCAAGATAAACAAGTATGCTGTTTAACAGATAACATGGCTCTTCGATTAGCACAACTGGCACTTAAGGTAAGTTATTACTAATAAATAATGTTAAGATTAAATCATTGTGTAAATGCTTATTTACGATTAAATAAAATTTTTAAATTATAAATTTTACATTTCTTGATACTTATTTATTTTTGAAATTTAGATCGAGAAGAGTTATAGATCTTACAGAGACATAGAATGGGGATTTTGGAACAATAATCTTTACATTTTTCAAGTGAGTCTACTTGGATGAATTCTCAATTTTTTTAAGTACTAAGTTTTGTAAATTTTTTATTCAATACATTTTGTTTCAATCTATCACTTTCACATGCTTTTAACTTATATTTAGGAGTGTTTTTAAAGAAGAATCTTCGGAAAGTATGCTGTGTCAATGAAATATTGTTATGCGACTTTTTTTTGATGCTCATTATTATGCAATTCCCATTATCACAAGATATTTTACGATATCTCCACGATGTTGTTACGATACATTCTTATGCAATTCCTATTATCACAAGATATTTTACGATATCTCCACGATGTTGTTACGATATTCTGAATGCGGCACAATATCGTAAAGATATCATATTGCTGCAAAAGACTTAATGTGGGTCTATGGTGTAAACAGTTCAACACGAAGGTAATGGAGAATGAAGGTTTATTTACAAATATGCGGGAAAACATGTAGCACAGGTACAGGAAACAATAGTTCTTGCACAGATTACCAATGTAAACAGACAACAATTCACAGGTAATAACAGTTCAGCACTTTGTTATCTAACAACACAAACAGTCAGCAAATAACTAGTAACGACAATAACTGCTCTTTCAATAGCGCTCAGCTCACCAGCTTCCTAGGACGAAACCCCTGTCGTTAACAATGGATCAACGCTACCTGAGTTCGGCGCGTCTAAATATAGCTTACTAGCTCGAATAGCGATAGAACTCCAAAGATGCTCGCGCCCAAGTGATCCCAGTCGATAGAGCTCTCCTTATATAGTCTTCCGCGGTAGGCCGTGACATCACATGGAATCTTCTAGTACATTCAAGCGTATCTCCTCTGCTAATAGAGATATCGAGAAGATTCCAGCACCTTTGAGATACCATATTTCGTCGCCAAATTTGTCTCCAAGATGGTCGCCAAGGTCAGGGGTCCAGACCTGGCTACTTCGGCCATCTCATACTTATCCCTGTAAAACTCTCTTCCCAACCACAAGACTCACATTGCTGGGAAGCGACTTTCCATGTTTGTAACAATATGAATATTGTAGAGCATCTAATGGGAATATCACAATTGCATAAAGCTACTACTATGACACCTCTAGATCTTTCTTTCCTTTTAACTTTCTCGTATGCGAATATACAAAGAGAAACTATTGTAATCGTCAAAAATTCGAACTCGAGATTTTGGTGAATCTCCACGTTTTAGATCTTCCAGAGTCTAAGAAACCCACTTTTGGAATTGTGTTCCTCTGTGTGTCTGTGAATATCATAACTAAAAAACGTTAACAACCAGAGGAGTGAAACTTGATTTGTGGTTTCTACACCCTAATTATAAATTTATATCTAATTTTAGACAAAATACATCATAGGGAAATTTATTTGTCCTTCCCTTTGCATCTGAGCACGAACAACCCATAAACGGAATGAAACTGAAATACTAACTTTTGTAATTCTGCTCTATCGCTAGAATTGTTGATGTATATTTGAGTGTGGACCTAATCCGTCAACGGATTGACTATTTGTCCGTCTGTTCGTACGTATATCAACACGGCAACTGAAAAAACCAAAATTCTATATAAATGAAATTTAGTTCGTAGAATTAACTCCAAAACCGGTGACTTGCCTTAAATTTTGGATTAAATTAACCCTTTAAAGGGCTATTCTTTCTAGTAGTGGTATAATAAAATAACTTTCGGAGTGAGATTAATTTAAGAACATAAATTCATTTAGTTTATTGGATGGCATTAATTTTTTGTTAATTAATTTTATTAATTAGCAATTAGTTACCAAGTCAAGACACTTCGCTATAGTTTGAGATAAGAAATTGGAAAATCTAGGCCTTTGTTTTATTGAAAAATTGGGCGAGAACTTACGCCAACTTTAAAAATTACATTTAACAATCCATGAATTTGGTGGCAAGTAAACTTGCCGCGGCCTTAGAAAGGGTTAATCAAACGGAAGAAGTTCAAGATGCATACTCGAGTCTCTTCGCCATACTATGAAGCTAAATACAAAGCATGCCATATTATGTAAAATTACGAGAAAGTGGAAAGAACACTGATGCTGGTCTTTATAAATACGAGATGCATATGGTCACCATATCGACTGTCTTTTGAAATTACTGAGATTGAAACTTTTTCAGTCGAATTCTCTTTACTATTTAACTATAGTGGGACAGGAGTGAGATTTGTTCACGTTTCTGCTGAGCATACAGAGCAGATATTCTTAAAAACTTTCATGCTGGACTCCATTTATCGAAAAAACATAGACTTAATAGTTTCCAGATTTTTTTGACTTATACACTGTGCATGATGATGACTGAATTTTTTTTCGGGTTGTTAAATAGAATGCTTCTCTAATTAAATAAATGAGTCACTTGATGGGTAATTAAAGTTTTTCTTACAATCGATTTTTATCAGTTTATTTTCTCTCTCTCTCTATAGAAAGATTAACAAAACCTGTTACCGTAAAACTTTGCTCTCGTGGAGGTAACTTTGCACCAGTGTAAAATTTTTGTGTAGAGTGAAATAGATAGATAAACTGATTAGAGGTACGGGATTCAGATTTGTTTTTTGCTTCTTGGCAACACTGACTAGTATATATAACACTCATTCAGGATGTTACAGAAAGAAGAGACAGCTTCTGAGCGAAAATTTTAGTGCTGAAGAATCTGTCTCTGGTGGACAAAGTATGGCATTTCTGAAGGAAAATGCATTTAAATGTGAAAGATAAGATTTCATTTTGTCGTGTTGGATGCCAACTATATTTATTATTTATATTGTAATTAATTTTTTTCTGACCTGGGGTAACTTTACACCGAAAAGGAGGGATTCTTTACACCATGGAAATTTGCGGTAAAAAGCAACCCCAGTTGGTTTTTAAAATTTATTTTTGTATTAAATAATAACAAGTACAATGTTTGCTTTAGCTTAACATATATCCAGGATATATAAAAGGAAGTTAGGAACTTGTATGTATATGGAGTTCTCTCCAGAGACCTTAGAAGTTTGATTTAACGCCATTTCACAAATTTAGGGTACCCTTAAAGAGTCAGAAACTTTTTTGGCACCCCAAGCAATCAGTTTATTACAAAAGAAAGCCAATTCATGTAAGGAAACATGGAAATCCCCTGGGTTTGTCCAATGCACGGGAAAAGACCGTTGCAACATGCTGTCCATTTCAGTGACTTCGGTTTACCTGTCAGTAGTACAGATCTTAAATACTAATAAACGTTTATTTTACCTGTCAGTAGTATAGATCTTAAAATAATAATAAACGTTTATCTTACTAAGAAGGGGTGGTAGTAGATAGATATATTAATAACACTCCAGGCAATAATTGGATAAAAGGATTTCTAAAACGCCATTCTGTTTGACTGAATGCAATGGCGTAAAATTGTTAATTATAATCAGGTATTTATAAAATTCATTTTTCTGGCATATTTCCACCCGGGCTTTCAATAAGATATTTAAAATTGCATCCAGTGAATTTGCTTTTGAAATATATACTGAAAAAAATAACCAGTGCAAATAATCTCCACCTATGAGGTAACTTCGCACCAAAATACCAAAAAAATCATAATTAATTATTAAATTACTGTATGATCTAAATTTTGCTTCAAAACATTTCTCTATTAATCAATCAACAAGGAAAAATCAGAAAAGCCATTTTTTAGAGGAATACATCGAACTAATCTCGAAATTCCTTCTGAAGCCATGAAAATTGGTTCAAAGAAACCCGTTTTACGGTACATTTTAATGAAACTCGTTATACTCAGCTTATTTTATTTTTTAAACTTATGTATTTGGTTTTATTTTTTCAGAAGTTTATCCATCTTGAAAATGTTTTCCTTGAAATTTCAAAATTCTATCGCGTTTTAAATTTACAAACAAAAATCGACAACTTTTAAAAATATTTTCCTTTCCTATTTGCAAGTAGTGAGCGGTAATTATTATTTTTATTCTCTCTCTTTATTACTTCTTATATTTTTTTAAAATTCATCCGCTCCTTCGCGGGGTGGAGAAACGCCAGGGGCCAGAAGAGTTTGGGTAGCCGTACTGGGTAGTTGTATGTAGACAAGTCAGCTGAACCTTCCTCTTCTCCTATTGGAATGTGGAACTTTGCTAACTCGAGCGATTTTAATTCGAATTCATTGGTAATTCGAAATTTTTATTTCGTCCCTTGAATTTCCTATTAACTTAATGTCAAAATATCGTCAATAATTCGAATTTATTTTTATTGATTCGAAGTTAAAGCAAATTGTAAAAACTGCATATTTTTTTGAGTTGTTTTCATTGATTAAATAACTCAGTGATTGTAAGTGAATCATTTTCTAAGGCTCTCAAATTCACTCGAGGACTTTATTGCTGACAATGTAATTGCGTTGTTATATTATAGGAAATTTGTATTCCTTTAAATCTGTGTTGTACATTTTACCTGGTGTACCCTTTTCTTTGATTCAACTCACTATCAAACAGCCTTCTGTTACGTCCCCCCACTTCGCATTTCTGACCTTATGTTCTATTACAAATATGATTTGTTTCTCTGTGTCTGACCTACTCTTGAAATCTGTAAATGACCGTACGGGACACCTTGTACATAGAATTATATAGCTGATATTAAAAATAAAAAAAATATTTTTTTATTGGTTTATGCAGTAGACTCTCGATTAACCGGAATGGTCGGGAAATGTTTCGTCCCGGATAAGCGAATATCCCGGATAATCCACTTTATGCAAATTTTTATGAAAACGTTTGGAGAAATGATAGAAAATGTAAAATTATTATACAATAAAACATTAATACTTTAAATAATACAAAAGATAAAGAATTAAGAAGAAATTTTAATGTTATTTAGATTTACAATTCGTACAATGAAAAAGAAAAACAGAGATATAATTTACCTCACTGTTTTGCGAAGAATGAAATGATAGAAGTCTGTTTTTGTTTTTCATTTACTCTTCGACGAATTGTACTACGCAGGTTTCTCAATATTATTTTTTTATGAAGGTGTGCATTCATCTTCTTGCTCCAAGTAATTATATATCGCCTCAGTGTGTACTAATGCGTCACCCTGACTTAATTTTTGATGAGTTACAAGATTTTCCTCATCACTTTCAGGACATTCTTCGAAATTCCTTGTTTCTTCTGAACCACAAGTTACACGGGACACAATATCATCGTCACTTAAAACTTCGCAACATTCCAATGTCGAATCTTCGTTAATCCATTGTTCCACTGCTTCTTCATCCACGTTTTCGGAACAGTCTAACTTTCTAAACTCTTATAAGATTTTTCTCTGCAAATGAGCACTATCGTCGTCATCTGTAGGAATTTCATTTTCCTTATCAGATAAAATTGCCCTCCATGATTTCTTAACCGTGCTGATTTTTACTAATTTCCATGCAGTATCAACATAATAAATTGCATCCAAAACTGAGAGATTTTTCCATAAAAAACGCAAATCATCGTACACTTCCTGTACCAACTTAAGGAGCAAATTTCTGCTGTATATTGTCTTAAGGTTTCGAATGACACACTGATCCATAGCTTGGATGTGAGCGGTCCGATGACGAGTCCAATACAATAGGAATTATTGAGAAGAATGCGGTCTTCCCGCACATTCCAACGGCAGCAATCTGCGCTTCTTTTCTTTTTTTTTTGGGGGGGGGGGCCGTCCCGGATAATCCGCAACCCGGATAATCCGATCCCTGTTAATAGAGAGTTTACTGTAATACTAATTATTTGTTGCTAGCATAATAATAGCAATATAAATAACTTTCAGTCTCGTCCTGTAACAAGTGGAGCTGGGGAAACAGAATTTGAAATCGATCACGAATTTGATGGTCCTTTGCGAAATGAACGGGACTATTTTACCACATGCAACATAGGGTAAGTATCGATGCCCCATATTTTCTTGACCACTGGATAATTTGCGGTAACTTTCTTGTACTTGCTGGTGGAATCCTATCTACTGAAAAGGTCGAATATAGAAATGCACTATTTCAGCTGTTTAAAGACGCAAGTCTGTTCGTATGCAAAATTTTTAGATTATCATTGACTTGGATTGTGTTGGGGATTAGAATGTTAAAACCCAGGTTCGCAAATTCAATTTCCCGCCAAATCGGTGGATTCTTGAGATTGTAAGAACAGTGAGTTTCAGTTATTTAAAGACGCATATATGTTCTAAGTAAACGTTTTGGTTCCTCATTGACTTGGATGGTGTTGGGGACTAGAGTGCTAAAATTTCCGGTTCGCGTGTTCGATTTCCCGCCAAAATCGGCGGATTCTTGAGTGTAAGAATAGTGAGTTTCAGTTATTTAAAGACGCATATATGTTCGAAGTAAACTTTTTGGTTCCTCATTGACTTGGATGGTGTTTAGAGTGCTAGAACTTCCAGTTCGCGTGTTCGATTTCCCGCCAAAATCGGCGGATTCTTGAGATTGTAAGAATAGTGAGTTTCAGTTATTTAAAGGCGCATATATGTTCTGAGTAAACTTTTTGGTTCCTCATTGACTTGGATGGTGTTGGGGATTCGAGTGTTAGAACTTCCGGTTCGCGGGTTCGATTTCCTGTCAAAATCTGTGGGTTCTTGAGATAGCAAGAATCGCCAGTTCTCATGTAATATGATCATCTTTCATATTAATAGTCTGTTTAGTTTATGGCAATTTTGATGGAATTAGATTCCTGGCGAAGCTTCAGAATAGTGCAAAGTGGGCAAACGTGCGTCATAATCGTGGTAACGACAATTCCGGTAGAGGCTCTAAGTAATGAATGGTTACCATGTTTCGGAGAGGCGCCATGTATTGTGAACTGCTTCACACTAAAACGCAAATTCGTTTCAGAATATTTTCAGTTGAAGTCAAGTGAAGATTTGACTGAAGGTTAGATAATAGAATTGGCATTAGAAGAAGAATGGTATCCTAAGTTACGAAAGAAGTAAAAATTATTTTTATATAAGAAATTGAAGAATATTATTAAATATAACGCTCTTCTTCTGTTTATTGTTATTCTTGAAATGTAAAAGTATGTAGAATTTTTTTATGAAAAAGCTTTGAATAAATTTTTATTCAAAATAAATGAAAATTTAATGAAAAAGTTCAAATTGCAATAAATATTTGTGTGAAAAAGTTATATGAAAAAGCAGTGATAAATAAATTTTTTGACTTTAGTCTGTATTCTTTTAATTTTGTAGCCCTAATACGGTATTCTTGTATATTAAATTATATTGAAGTTTTTTTATTTTATTGAATATAGTTTTAAATTTTTTTTCTGTCTTTTATTTTTCTGTCGTAGTGAAGTAATGCCTGGGGCTACATCCCCTTTGGGAATAGAAGTTGGTATAAAATTTTTCGAAACAGTGTTCAAGGTAACCACTAGTCATTTTATAGTAAATTATTAATTTATTATTAAATTGATATTCTATCATCTAAAACTTAATATTTTTTAATCATCCAATAGGGATAAATTTTACGGATATGTTCTATAAAATCACTGAAATATATAAAAATAATTAAAAATTTTTCTTTTATTGTTTTACCTCTGAAATGAATCCTGTTTACAATTTACAATTGTTTAATAATAAAATAATTAAAATACGGAAAATTTTAAGCTAATTAAGCTCTAGTCACTTTATCGTCAATTAATTTTAATTGCAGGTAAAGAAATGCTTGAAATGTATATAAAATGTGTTAAAATATCCTTCCTTTTTCTAAAATTTTCCTTATTAATTGGTCTTCTTTTGATATGAAATAAATATGCACGTGAACTATATTAGAATTTCATAGGCTGTTAATCAATTACAGCCTCAAGTGGGCATATGCAATTTACTTGTTTTTTTAATATTTTTTCAATGTATTGCAGTCTCAAAATTTTTAGGGAATCAAAATTGTACATAATTTTCGCAAAAAGTACCACTAAATAAATTTTTAAGAGGAAGAAAACTGCATAATTCATTATCTCTTTTCTGTTCTTTGGTATAGTATTACAGTGAAAGTTGGCTAATCCGAAGTTGACCGGACCGCAATCAAAATGTGGTTTATATAAAAATCCGAATCAAAGAAATCTGGCTCTAAAATGAGCTCAGCAAGAGAAAACTACAATTTTTAAAATAAAAATGACAGTAAAGATTTATGTTTAATATTTAGCAGTTTTAATAAAGATGCATAATTAATAAATAAAGCTAAGTGAAATAATTAAATCGATAATAATTATAATTGAAAATTTTTAATAATTTTAAAAATAATAATTTCAATAAATAAATGAGTAACTTCATTATACCAACAGTTTAAAATGCTTTGAACACAACAATGGCACAATAACAGCGCTAAAGGAGCACCTTAGATGTGAGTTATACTATTTGAAGTTTTTAAAAAAGCTAACAAATTTTTTTTGCTATTTTTATTTGAATATATTTAGTTTAGAATTCGAATTATCTATGCTATTTTTTTTAGCATTAAATTAATAAGAAATTCAAGAAGCGAAAGAAAATTCGACTTACTGTCGAATTCTAATTAAAAACGTTCGAATTAGCCTAGTTCCACTGTATGATAAAATATAGGGTGGTCATAAATTTATTGGACCCATTTCAAAAATTAATAAAAAAAGTAATAACGTTACCACTGCGTTTTTTTAAATGAGAGAGCAAATAAAGTTTTTTTCAGATAGGTGGCGTACCATTACGGTATTCTGAATTTGCTACAGAGAGAGATTTTCATACGCAATGGCTGCCGATCAGCAGAAGCAGAAACACGTTTGCTGTTTTCCTTAATTAGTTTTTCTTGAATATCTCGAAAACTATTCAGTTTTCGAATTACAATTGATTTAACAAATTAAAGAGCGTAAAATTCCCTACAAATACTTGCTTTTATGTTTCTTTTAGCTTTAATAGTTTTGCAGGTAATGGATCTCAAAAATGGGAGATGTCCAATAATTTACGACCCCCTAGACCACTGTAATGGCGCGTTACCTATATGAAAAAAAGCTCTTTTTAAAGAGCGCTCTTATTCAAAAAAAAAAAAAAACGTTAGTTGTAACATTATTATTATTTTTTTATTATTAATTTTTGAAATGGGTTCAATAATTTATTACCTCCCTGTGTATCTTAACAATAAAGAATTACTCATTTTTTGTTAACTTTTTATGTTTTACTTTCCTCAAATGAAACAAGCATGTTTACTTAATCATTTTTAATAGAATCCTGATTATGTTGGCTTTCACCGAGGTGATGTTACCAAATACTACCCAAGAGGAATACAAACGTGGTGCAACCATATGATGTTTTGCGTTCTTGATGTAAGTTCATTTTTGTTCGCATTCAAAAATTTTTTAAGGAACTTCAACCTTTGCAAACTTTGTTGAAAGGGTGAGAGGCTTATAGAATGTTGTTGGAGTTGGGCGAAATACAAAGAAAGGAAGCGCCATAAAAAACGAATTTTTGGAAACTGGCGAAAAAAGCAAATTATTTAAAAAATTGAAAAATGAAATCGGAAGGAGATTAAACAATATATAAAAAAATTAGTAGAAAGTAGTGAAATTAATAGTAAAATGTATTACAAAACAATATACAGAGCACTCTCGATTATCCGGGTTAATCACCGGGAGGGATCGCACGGAGAGAGAAACACGGATAATCCGAAAACTCCTTTTTATTAAAGAAAAATTCAACATCAGTACAAAAATATAAAAATTACTTACATTTGCATGCTGTATAACATCAAACTAGGAATTTTCCTTTTAACATTTACTGCTTTAAAAAAATCCGTAATGCGTCTTTGCTTCTGCTGTTTGTTCATCTCTTGTCGTATATCGACATATATTTTGCGAACCGCAGTAATGTCACTGTAATCAAATCCTCTTTGTCCCGTATAATCTAACAAAGTTTCCACAGATTGTAGAGCAGCAGAATGAGAAATTGTATTTCCCTCATTTTGTACATGTTCTGCATCAGTACTAGCTGATTCTCCATTATCAAGTTTTTGATTTCATTATTAAAACGTTTCCGTTTCGTTTCACACCACTCATTTTTACCAGTAAAACATTTGACGCTACTAAGTGACGATAAACAAGACGCAATAACTAAAGGAACACGCGCGAAAGTGAAAGAAGACGAAGAAGTTAAAGAATGACGTGTCAGGGAGAAGCGTGTTCGTACGAGAATGAGCTAGCAGGAAGTGGATGATTCATTTCTCGGAAAATTAGAGGTTAAACCGGTAGAGATTGCACGTGGAGGAAGAAAGAAAAAAAAATCTATTCTTTAGCCTCCGCCGGCACGGCTCACTAGTTTCACGGAATGATTCTCTTGATCGAACATCAACATCGACTTTACATGCATGATAAGCGTGAAAATGTTTATCTTTAAATTTTTTTTTGTGAGTCAAGAATGAGCACGGATAATCCGCAAACCAGATAATCCGTGCACGGATAATAGAGAGTATATTGTATTTTACTATTAATTTCACTACTTTCTTTTCATATCGATTCTTCCACATTGGTTGTATTTATTGTATAGGTACTTCTCTGAACTATGAATCATAAAGAACTTTGTAGAGTTCTATACAACTTTGAACATAATGAATCTTAGTAATTAATAGTTACAATAATGTTTGCCAAACTCAGTCTTTTCACTTTTGCCGATACTTTTCGTGCGAGAAAGTATTATTTTGTTTGGTATATTAATTCCAATTAAACAAAAGAAAGGCTCCGTTGTTTTTTAAATACTAGAATTAGAATTAAGATTCATATCAACATTGGCTAAGAATTCGAAATCTAACGAAAGATTTATATTTCAAATTATTTTATTCATTCTATAAGAAAAGTGAAAGCCCTATACACAAAGCTATTAATGTGCTTATGAGAGAATATATTTGGGGTTGGTAATATGCTTTCGGCTTCCGGTTTGGAGGATCGCGGGTTCGAGAACCGATTCCACCTAAGATCCACGGTGTTTGCTGGTCAGATGCAAGCAAAATCTGCTGTCGGGATATGGAAGTTTGGAAAGTGGGTTCCCGGATTTGTTTTCTTCCCCCGTCATCTGACCAGTGTCCGTCCTAAAATAGGTCTCGTGTAGCTTCAAAGCGGGGTTAATTAATTTTTTAACTAAAAAATTTTTAAAAACTAAAAATAGGTTCAAAACTATAACTAAATAAATAGGTTCACATATATGTAAATTATTTCTAAAATAAAAATAAATTAACACAAATTATGCACATATGAGACGTTGAGAACCAGGATGGATCAATCCACAATTTTTGCCAACTGAGGTTATATTTTATAAATGCGGAAAGTAGTTTTACTTTCCGCATTTATAAAATATATGAGAAGTGAAGATGAAGAAATATATGAGAAGGAGAGAATATATCATTAACGTATGAGAAGTACTTCTACCTAGGGCAGCTGAAATTCTTTTGATTCACACAGGTTTCGAAAGAGAACTAGAAAACATGTTTTCCTCTGCAATATGAGGACTAGCTCAGTTTGGTGAAAGTTGTGGGTTGCTTCACGTGGATTGTCAAAGCCTGATGTATACTGCATATTAAGACTACATTTACTATTAACACAGTTTGAATTAAATTTAATATCAGTATAACTCGGCTTCTGAACTGTCCATTATTGCAGAGTTTTTACTCAGCAAAAGTCTTTTTAATCAATTTTCAAAAGAATAGAATAAAAATAAACTAATTATGAATTTAAAAGATACACATTTTATCTTTTATAGAATATTATTGCATTAAAATTAAAAGTTCCTTACGTTTGGTCAAATGGATTCTGCGACATTTCCTATTCCAGCTTTTTCACGAAGTGGGTGATAATTCTGAACAAGTACAAGCCAACTCTGTTGGGTTATTTGGAAGACTAATGGATGACAAGGAATTATTTGAAATGGCTATAGAAAGAAATAGAAAGCACCAGGTTAAAAAATCTAATTTCAAGGAAAATTTGAAAAGACTTTACAGGGTAAGAAAATACTCCTTACTATTGTGTCATTTCTTAATGTCAAATATATGTGTTTGTATATCTCACCATCATCATTAATTTGTATGTATTTTTTACAGTTGCTTTACGGGTCCAAAAGAGCTGTGGACAAAACTTTGAAGCATTACGAGAAATACAATGTGCCTGTCACAAAGTTCAAAAGCTCTGTAGACTTGTTTAAACATCTTATGTACTGCTGTACTGATCTCCATGAGGTATGAAAACACACTTTTCAACTTCTTTCAGAATCATTTGTCTGTATTCGATTTTTACATACGCAATATTTTGTATTGTCACTTTATTTCAGGCCTTTGAAACTCATCTAATGGTCTCCAATTGTTCTTCATTTCTGAATGTATATATATTTCTCATCCTTCAAAAAGCAATCGGAGGTGAGTTAACAATAAATAAAGATAAGACAACTAGCTGAACCCGCGCAGAGCATCTGCGCTCGGTTATATTTATACCATGATTTTACTGAAGCTTCTAGAGCCAAACTGGCGATTTAGCGCCCCAAGAAAATTTACCAAGAAAAAAAAGGCGCCAAGTGGTGTAAGCACAACAGAAAAGTAGCCAAAGTACAATGTTCACAATAGTAATCTCGATGATGTTCACCTCAATTTATGAATAGACACTATTTTAACTTCGCTAACTCAAACTCTTGATCGGATCGCCTAAACCAATCTGCTTCATTTCTAACTGATCTCTTTTGAATAATTTCATCCAAAGTTTCATTATATTATAAGAAATATTGTGAATTCTTGGTACAGCTTTGATATATGGCATCACTGGTAATAATTTTGTTTTGGCGACTTTTTTCAACAGCTTCAGTATAGGACTCCATTGGCGATATTTTGTTTTGGCGACTTTTTTCAACAGCTTCGATATAGGACTCCATTGGCGATATTTTGTTTTGGCGACTTTTTTCAACAGCAATATGGACTCCATTGGCGATTTGGTTTTGGCGACTTTTTTTCAACAGCTTCAATATAGGACTCAATTGGCGATTTTTGTTTTGGCGACTTTTTCAAGCCTTCAATATATAGAACCCCTTGGCGATATTTTGTTTTGGCGACTTTTTTTCAGCAGCTTCTTCTGGGGATCTCCATTGGCGATATTTTGTTTTGGCGACTTTTTTCAACAGCTTCAATATAGGACCCCACTGGCGATATTTTGTTCTGGTGACTTAACGATACGATGTTCTGTTAGGCGACGAAAAGTCGCCAATACAAGATTATCGCCAGTGATGCCGTATGTCAAAGCTATTCCGAATTCTTCATCTTAAACTCATTTATTTTTCGAGAAAAAGTTCTTTTATACCAGAACGGATATAGTAACAGGCTATGACTATGGAGTTATGCCTAACATGGCGGAGGCTACCGATTTCGTTTTGTAAACAAACCGATCGCTGCCATCAGCAAAACAGAAATTAACCTATTTTCTGTGCCACGTACGAGCGTTTTATATACTATATAGATGCTTTTTTTTATAATATAATGTTCAGTTTAGAGCATTAACAGCATTCCAAGAAGGTGCCATTTTTTCATTTTTCATACACACGTCCTTAATTAGTACAAAACCAGATAGGTGAAGGCAGAAAAAGTTCTAAAACATCAATTTATGCCACAGAAACTCAGGGACTGAGCCTACGTGATAGAAAAAAAATCATTTGAGTTAATGCAGGATGAAACACAGCAAGAGAAAGTAAAGTTGGGTGGAAGGACAATTTAGCCGAGACACCAAGAATATCGTGTAACTAACTTTACTAAAATTTAAATTTAACTAAAATTTAAATTTAACTGAAATTTAAATTTTTCAGTAACTAATACTTTTCTAACTTTTGTTAAAATTTTGCAATAAAAAATCATTTTTATCAGTAAAACAAAGACTAAAAAAAAATTAAATTGGACTGAAGCCTTTATTTATTGAGAAATGGAACGTTGAGTCAGCGTTAATTGAAGTGATGAGGCCCAAATCTCTATGTTTGGTATTGGTGGCATAAATACGGATAGAGCACTAAACTCAGGAAAAACTTTTTCCAAAAAGCTTCTACAATTTTCACCAATAGTATATACAATGCACGTATCTCCGGAAAAGGCCATTAAACAAATTGCCAGATATCTATAAATAAAAGAGATAATAATGTTATAAGAAATTTTGAAATTTATTTAAAAAAAATATGAGCAAATATTTAAATCGTTTGGTTCATTTAATGTGAAACAAAAATCTGTAATACTGGATAATTACAAGATATATATTGAGATTTAACTCACTATATTTCAAAAAAGTATTTCAGCTGTGAAAATAAACAATACCTCATAGAAAACAGACATTTCAATTTCCTCCCCCCCCGAATAGTTACAAAAGTTCTATAGGTCTTCCTTTTGTTACGCAACACACATCTTTACGGTAGTCCTGTTCTCCTCAAAGACTTTGGAGCATGCCATTGTCTACGTTTGGCAACTTATCTCTTTTTAGATGCATCCACAAATCTCCAGATCCGAAGGTGGGCTATTTCGTCCTTTACCAGTTGCATTAAAGACACTGTGCTTATGGCACCATTGCCACCGGCGTTGAATGAGCTCCAACGCTTTTACAAACGTAGACAATGGCATGCGCCAACGACAGGCGTCTCAGTCCCATGATACCACTTTACGCAAGTCGAATCTGATTGGTTTGTCAGGTCACATGATCTTTTGATTGCGCATGCGCACGCTGTGTATGCGGCATCTGACCGCATGGGTACCGGGTAAATTTTTTAAACTTCAGAAAACATCAGCGGCTTCGCTTTCAGCAAAGCGGGAACCTCGTATCTTTGCTTTTTCATTGAAAACGTAAAGCATCATAAGCTTGTAATTGAAAAAAACGCCCACATTCAAAATAAAAAAAGTTATGGAATATTGGCGAGAAATCCATGTGACAGTTGACACGATCCGATTAGCCAATCAGATTCGACTTGCGTAAATTGGTATCATGAGAATGAGCCGCTTTGGGCCAATCCACACACAGCGTCGTTTCTCACACCTCTTTTTTTTCTCTTTACTGCCTAACGCTGAAGTTGTCGGATAAGCAAGAAGATTTTTGCTTTAGTGGTGGGCATAGTAATGGTGTAGAATTGACTCCGAAAATGGGACGTACGTCCTTCGGGAGGGGTTGGGCCGTGGCCGGTGATGGATGTTAAGACTCCCATCTCAGTTTCCGACTGCTGCCGTGGCGACCGTTCTTCATCTGATCCCGAATGCCTAGACAGGGCCGGGGCAGCTCGCTTTGTGAACCCTTTAAAGGGTCATTTCTTTCTAGTAGTGGTATAATAAAATAACTCTGGGATTAAGATTAATTTAAGAAAATGAATTCATTTAGCTTATTGGATGACATTAATTTTTTGTTAATTTGTTTTATTAATTAATAATTTATTACCAAATCAAGACACTTCCTGACGGTTTAAGATAAGAAATTGAAAGGTCTAGGTTTCTGTTTCATCAAAAAATGTAGCGAAAACTTACGCCAACCTTAAAAATTGCATTTAAAAATTGATTAATGTGGTGGGAAGAATACTTCCCATGGCCTTAGAAAGGGTTAACGCTAGAAACTTACGCCAACCTTAAAAATTGCATTTAAAAATTGATTAATGTGGTGGGAAGAATACTTCCCATGGCCTTAGAAAGGGTTAACGCTAGAAACTTACGCCAACCTTAAAAATTGCATTTAAAAATTGATTAATGTGATGGGAAGAATACTTCCCATGGCCTTAGAAAGGGTTAACGCTAGAAACTTACGCCAACCTTAAAAATTGCATTTAAAAATTGATTAATGTGGTGGGAAGAATACTTCCCATGGCCTTAGAAAGGGTTAATGCTAGAATGCGTTTGATCTGATTCTGGTTCACGTGGAAAAGTAAAAGAATTGAAATAAAGTTTTAACATTGATTCTTCTTCCTGCAGAAGCATTGGGGAGTGTGATTAATATTTTTAAAGTTATCTCATTTCAAAACCCGATTATTATTTTGTAATTACCCTATATTGTAAGCATATTTTAAGCAATTATTTATCTTTTATTCAGAAATAAATTCTGATGTCTATAATGATTTCGCTCGATTGATTACGGCTAGAGAAGTCGAAAGTGCTGACGTTCCAAGTGCAATGGAGGTGAGTAACTTATAATCATCTTATTGATCTTAAATAAAAAAATCTTTATTAAATAAAGTAAAAATCTTTTTTCTGTGTATTAACAACATGAAGATAATTTTTTTCAGATTATTTATGCAAATAATTATTCTGTCTTTTATATTTTAATATTGGGTTGAGTAATAATTCATAAGCTTTCATAAATTCATTTTATATTATCAAATTATTTCAAATTTAGTTTTAAAAATGTACTCGGGTCGTTTGACGAAGAAGAAGATTCATCCGCTCTTCATTTTTTTTTTAGTTTCTTTTTTTGAAGAGAGAAAACCACCGGGTCGCGGTGCTTCGAAATATTGTTTCTTCTCTTCATAGAGCACAAATCTCATGAGTAACTTCAGTGCTCTTAACACATGATTTAAATGCAAAAAGAAAATGGTGTCGAAAGTACCAGGTCTTATCCACTAGACATTCCATTTTAATAATCTGAAAATAAACAAAAATCAATAAAATTAAAAAAAATCAAAATTCTCTTTTCTGAAGAACATTTATTTTTCTTTCAAATAGCATAACAAATTTTCCAATGCATTTTATTTCTGCGTACATTTTTAAATTTGAAAAATAAAAGCGCGCATGAATATTACATAATCCAATAAAACATTTTTTGTAATTTTTTAGACCTGTATTATAAATGGAATATCTGAAAAACTTATATTGTGCTAAATTTAAAAATATATTTAACAAATAAGTTAAATCTCTTATAGAAAGTACAGAAGATTATTTTGTGCATTTAATTTTTTAATCAAATAGTTGTTCTCCCTGATTCTCATTGTTCTCTTTTAATTCTGAAATATTCTTGAACAGCGGCTTGCTCGCAGCATTATCGAAGAAATTAAGCCAGAAGATTTTAAGAATATGGATATAGATGTGAGTAAAATGCACTTCTCACTCTATCATTGACATTGATTGAAATAAAATCATTTATTAAGCTTCTACAAGAAATAAATAATGAGAACGGTTTTGGAAATTTTTTCAGGAAGCTTTGCAGTGGCTGGAAACGTCTTCTTCAAATTCAGGAAAGGCGTATAAAGAATTCCTTGAAAAGCACGGCCATCGATGTTTAAGAGAAGTAAGAATTATAATATACGTTTTTTAACTGTTGTATTAAATTGGATATCTAATGTTGACGTCCAGTCTGATTTCATAGCTAAAAATGACCACTGAAAAATTATGTTAATTGTTATCCATTCTAAATTATGTTGTTGATGCTGAAATTTTTGAAGTTTTAAGGTTATTAAACGAATAATGGACAACAAAATTCGTTGAGCTAATTTTTTTTGGTGAATTACTTCTAAGGTAATTTTCTGATCAAATTACACGCGACGCTTTCTTTTTCATCAAATTTAGAATGTTGAATGCAAAAATGGTTCTCGAATTTAAAAATAATTTCATTTGTAAGAAGAAAATGTCCGTGAATTTGTTTTGATATTAGTAAAAATAAGAGGATTTTTTTCTACAATATTTCTAAACATCGACGTTGGCTGAAATTTTTATACATACCTATATTTTTTGCCAATTTGTTCTTAACCATGGTGCAGTACTTGCTCGTGCTCTGAATAAAGATATAAAATTTTACCCGTCTTTTTCACTTTTCAAGGGACCAGAGAAACGATGGTGTAAAATGAAGAAATCGTAGCAAACCAATTATACCGTAAACCAGAAACCAGGGGTATTTTAATTATAGCTCTCTGGTACATAGTACACGAAAGTTCTTAAAAATAGTTTTTAACCACCGTAGTTTTTCAATATACAGTTTTACCCAGCATTTAAATTCCTATCTTTAACGCTTTACCTTTGTTTACAACACTTTTTGTTGGTCCCCTCAGATTTACAGAGCATTTTTACTTAAGTTTGTAAGTGGTTTCTGACGATTTACACTTTCCTCTGTTTTACAGCATTATTTCTCTGATTCCTTGAAAAGTATAAAAGAAGGTATATTATTGTAAATAATTTTACCATCATTTGAACATTTTTCATCATCATTTATTTCTCTTCTTTTTATTTCCATTTTCTTCATTCTTTTGTTTTTCTTATTCATAGTTGGATATTCGTTCTATAACGTGGAGAGAAGATCCAAAGGCCCTTATTAAGTCATTACAGGTAAAATGAAAATATTTTGTAATTTAGTGTTTTGCATACTAAAATTGGATTAATTCTGATGCAAAATTCTTAAAGTAGAATTCAATTTTATAAGTGCTGCTTTTTTCAGTTTTAAATGTATATCAGTATCTTGTCCTAACTTCAGGAATAAAATAAAGATAAAAATAAATAGAAAATAAACAAATAAAGCCTTTTCAGTCAGAAGAACATATTCTCGAAAAAATACAGCTTTTCTTTCTTACTTTTACAAAGTTTCCCTACACCTTCGCATGGATGCATATTTGAATGAATCGCATTTAGCCCTAAAACTCAAACTTTACAGTTTTCTAAAATAATTTTAAAATTTTCATTTATAATAAATCCGCTTTTCCCTGAAAAGACGTATTTTTGAAAAATTGTTTAACTAATTTTTGTATTTTTTCGTACAACTGTCTCTTTGTGTTTCTGTGCAAGTAAAAGTGTGTTTTTGTTTACGGAGCAGTTAGAAAATGCAAACAAAGTAAATGTGATACATAAAAAACATTTTTGCGGTGTAAAAATTATATATTCTATGTATGTGATTTTGTTAGTCGAATAGTGTTTTCAGTTACATACAGTGCATGGTTTCTTTTTGAAAAATAAAACCATAACTTTAAAGTCCATTTGTTAAATAGTTAAATAAAACCTAGGACAAAGTGGTGGTACAATGTAGAAATTTGTTTGAAATGGGAAAATCCTTGCCACGTCGACAAATGAAATATAGTGTGTATTTTAAAGGGGTTTCAGGGGAAAATTTTGAACAGAATTTGTTTTTTTAAAAAATAACCGATATTTTGTTTAATTATATATGCAATATCCAATGTGAGTGATCGGTTATTATCTATAATCACGGCGGTAATTATCTCTACTAATAATAAAGGAGAAAGTGTGCATATGTTGACGCTATACAGGGCAGACCGCTAGACTTAGAGCTATGAAATTTGGCATAAACATACTTTGGAGGGTCTGAATGTGCCCCTCGGAGACCTTGTTTTGGAATTTTAATTAGAATCTTAATTAATTAAAAATCAAGCAACATTTTGGGGGTTTTCCTTAATAACTTCTGAAAATATTACTGCATAAAAATTATTTTTACGCCCTCTGTAAGTGCAAAAAATTACCTTTTCAACGATATCAATTAAGCTGTCGTACAATTTTTTTCTAATTTGATAAATTTTTAAAAATATTTTTGTCATATTTTACAACAATACTTTTCATTGTTGCAACGCAATTCAAACCATTTTAATTGTTTATACAAATATTTAATTGTGTGTTTCTCTTTCATTGTTGAAAGCTGAGGTAATATCCTAATACATTTTGCCTTCACATCTTATTTGATCAAAATGTTTGTAGAATCTGTAAAGCAAGCTCTCTGAGGTATTACGTGTATTAAGGAATATGTATCCCGTAAGCTGAATGATTATAGTTGCTATGTTTTCATTCCTTTTTAGCATGTTTTAATCCAGACAACATGCCGCTTTCTATAAAATGTGCTGTGCTATTTTAATGTTGAAATCAAATGCATATTTCGCAGTGACATGGGTTGTTATTATTTGTTTCCATTAGGGACATTTATGTATAAAATGAAGAGAACAGGTGAAAGGCCACTAAAAGAACGTGGGTTAAATATCTACCACAATCTGAAGTTTAAAATTACGTTGTTAAGGGAACCAAGAATTTAAAATGATGCAAAATTCAATTGAAAACATATTCCCGGTGAACAAATTGGTCGTCGAAGGCGGTTAGTATATAGTAACCGATTACTTGCATTGACCATAACATATATGTATAAAGCGAAAGTTCTTTTATTTTATTCTTTTTTTTATATTCTAAGATGCATATAAACACAGATTATGTCATTCAGCGCTGATTAGACCTTTCTTAGCTTTTTATGTACAGTCTACTTGAGTTATCGTTTACTTCAGTGTGCGTTGAATCAAATATCCATAAAATGAAAATTAATACACTTTAGACTTTCTGGTAAAACTTTCCATACTTTTATAGCATCTAGTGGCAAGCATCAAGAAAGATAAAGGCGAAGAAAAACCTGAAGATATCAAGGAGCTGATCGATGATTTGAAAGCTCCGTTGTCTTTCAAAAACAAGTAACTAATTTTATGCAAATACCTATAAATTTTATTTCTGTTTAAAATACTAAGATTAACTACAAATTTTCTGATTTTTTTTCAGGTTGTCATTAAGGTTTATACTTCCTCTAAGTCGGAAAACCGTACAATTCAGAGAGACTTCAAAGGTATGAAAATTACTGATCGTAAATACTTTTTGCAGAATTTATTTTCCGCAGAAGGTTACAAGATCTTCTGTCGCATGACCGCTTGAGTTATTTTTTTGACCAAACCTATCGCTACTAATATTTTCTTTTCGGCAATAAACAATAATATTATTGAAGCATCGAGCAAGAATGACAAACGTAATGTGTTTGGAAATCTAGGAGGACAGCGGATGATTCCTCATTGTACATTTAATAACATAATAAAAGTTACTAATTGCAAGAGATTTGTCACTGTGTTCATATATTCAGAATTAATGTTGATATTCACTTTGAACTTCATTAACTTGCAATGAAACCCGCAGAATTGAATGCTTAAATGCTACTGAAATTTATAACTAACCGTATGTAGTACTCTCAGTATAAGTCACTACCTTTTTATACCTTTAGCATGAACAGTCTGTATTTGAATATTTTTCTTCAGTTACGGTACATTTTTTGCTATACACTTCATATTCAAAATGGTGGTTTAGCTTCTCAAAATTATTTAGGAATCTTTGAGTATAAAACAATGAAACCATTAAGGAAATGCGTATTTGCTATCGTTTGACGAACTTTAAATTGACTCAAGACTACCCAACCAGAAAAATTTGCTTTGAGCTTGTATTACTCGATTCCTCCGACGGAATACAAGACAATACAGAAACATCTTTTTAAACATAAAAATAAACTTGGTCAAAAGATATTTGATAATAGATTTACAGATATTAATTGTCATCCTCTTAGTTATGATTAACTTCTAATTAATTTGCACAATGAATGGACAAACATATCATAAGCAAACATTCACGTGTCAAACGAAACAATTAACGAAGAAACAGTATTTAAATGAAATTCTGCAAATGAATGTGAAAAAACTTACGGATGTTATTAAATTTCTTGAAATACCAAGAAAGAGAGAGAATTTGTAGAAAAAGTCACAATTAATTAACTTAAAAAAATTATCATAATGAAGTATTTTTTACTATAGTCTATTATGATCCGAAACCTGAATCAGTGGCGTAAGGGATACAGGAAACTCGCCAAGCTGATGGTTTTAGAAGGTCGCATACCAGATGAAGATCTGATTTACTTTATGACTATTGAAGAAATAAATGAGTTATTAGAAACAAGATCTCCTAAAGTTATAGCGAAGTAAGTTACCTAGTTGATGTACCACTGTATAAAAGTAATGCATATATTTTTTATATAACAATTTTAAATATCTTTCTTGTAATACAACAATGTATCACATTGAAATCGACTACCCAACTTCCCAATTTCGCACAGCCAGAATTAAATAATTCAAAACAATTGATAACAATTGTTTATATCAATTTAGGAAAAACTCCTATGGGATAGCTAACGCTGGAAACTTATAAGTCCAGTTTGGAAGGCACTCCCAAGTTGTTTAATAGCATCAAATGTATTGTTTATTGGCGTTAAGATACACAAAAGATCCATAAATAAATATAAAAATAAACTTTGAAATACATTAATAATTTTTAATGAAAAATTTGAAAGTTTTATATCCACTATCCTGAGAAGAATATTGCTAACTCTATGTATGTCTGGAGTTATTTCTTACACTAAGATACACGAGGTATTTTTTAAAAAATAAATACATGAATGTCTTTCACTTCTACAACTGTATAGGGGATAGCAAATTTAAATAAGTGTGGACTAATAATGGTCATTAGTACCAATGATTGTAGCGACTATTGAGGAAATTTTTTTCTGTATGAAACCCTATATTTTTCTTAATTTTTTTCATTTAGGGCTAATCTCAGGCGCAGACGTCATCCTGTTCTAGATAAATACATGTTCCCAGAAATAAATAAAGGATTTCCAATACCAGTAAGTCACCAATATTCCTTTCATAACTTTTCTTTTGTAAAAAGTCTATGCAAATGTTTGCTTATTGAAGGATTTTTAAACATTCTTTATTCACGATTCTAATGTGTAGCTGCTTTTTGGAGCCTGCTTTATCTAGATTTAACACATAGAGTAGTGCAGTTGAAACTCAGCAACTTGAATGAATTTAAATTGAAAGGTTTTAGAGTTCTTATTTATCACTTAATTGTTTGATTTGTTCTGTCACTCGAGCGCGGGAGTTATCGAAAAAGATGAATTTTCCGGATTACGATTTGGATTTTACACAATTAATGATGTTTTGTGAGAATGAAGAGTCCTTTATTTCTTGCAGAAATAAAAGGTATAATCTTTAATATTTTTATTACCTTAGTCCTTTCCTTAAAGGGGATTCAGAATATTTTCCCCGTTGTATTCCCCTGGTACAGATGTCACATTGAAAAAGCGTTTAGATTTCATTTCCTTTTCTGAGCTTATACTCTTTAGATATTTTCATTCCTAAATTCTATAGTATCGTCATGTGCTGTTCTGACAGAAGACAAAACTTTTGCTTTTTTATTATTAGAGATAAATGATGGATTCAGATATAGATTTAGCTGGTCTGAATCAAATAACATGTATTTATTTATTGCGAATAAAAGTAATTCTTGCCTGGATTTGGGTTATGCTAAAATAAACAGATAATATTTTTAAAATTTTGTTCCAGATAAACATGGGTAAAAAAATGGTTTCTACGAGCGACAGTAATTTCACTATGAAAGGTAAGAATAATAGCCATTTTATATTATTTTTTATGAAAGGGTCAGTGTAGAAAAATTGGATGATTTTGATTTAGATATAAAAAAATCATCAAGCATCGAAGAAGTTTTATGATTGAAAGTATTAATCACAGCTGACAGACTCTCGAAAAAGAAAAGGTCATTCCTTGAGGCTGGTTTTCTCCCCAAGATATTGATATGTAATGCATCTGCGGATTCAAAACGATATTGATACGCTTTTCCTACATTAATGAATGATGTCAGCACCAATTGAAATTACTTATAATTAATATTAAGCTCCATAGTGGAGCATAAACAATGTTGTGACTGGTTACCAGCCCCATTGCTGTTGATGGAAAGTACCTGTCTGCGAGGTTTCCATGTATGAAGCGCTCATAACGAGATCTATATTGCTTGGTTCTCAGCGCCCGTGTTTTTGTCTAAGACGATCCGGTCTAGTGTTAGATTACGTTGGAAGCAGAAGTATGAGCTCCGATTTTCTCAGAGAGATATGAGCTTCTGCTGTGAACATTTCTCTAGCTTTAACAATGGTAAAGATAATGCTATTAGAATATTTAATGAAACAATTGAACCTCTTTTATGCGCACCTGAAGCCGAGTCAGACTATTACTACTGAACGTAATCAAAATTATTAATAAATTTTGATCTAAGCATTAAAAAAACAAAATCGAGAATATGTCAAATTACGCGAAGGGTAATATTATTATTATGGCAACCCACCCCGGCCCTGCCTACCCAAAAGGGTGTAAAGACTTTCACACATGATGGGTATGTTGCTCAACATGACAATACAAGGCCACTTGTTTCCAAATCTGAATAAGGAACTTTGCAAGCTTTTGGCAGGTGTGACACCTCAACCGCCATTTTCATCAGATGTTATTTCTCCGCACTATTGTATGTTTCGGTCTATATAGTACAGTACTGAACAGTAACACTTCATGCCTTACAAATATATTAAAATTGGCTAGATAAAAAGATTGCATCAAAATACCAGCAGTTTTACGCCTCGGATCCAGTTATTGCCAGAAAAAGAAGCAAGAGGCCATAGATTTCGAAGGATCTTTCTTAAAAAAAATTCTTTATTATTTTATAAAAATAATACTGCTTTATTACCCTAAAATGGAAAAGACTTCTACAATTCTTTAAGAACATTATCCATCTAATATTTATTTAGTTCAATTTTTGTTAATTACCTTTCAATAATTCTTTCCTATCAGAGTGCTCTCAATTTATTTTCCAGGAATACCAGTGAGTGCAGGCATGGCTATGGGTTTTGTTCGTGTAGCTCTCGATTTGGAAGACGCATCTCTTTTACAAGTGAGCCCAAAAATTATATAAAACATGTTAAATCCTATATCCTGTTTTATAAATGGAACAACTAAATGAAATTCTTTTTTTACAGCCCGGCGAGATCCTTGTGACTTACGCTACAGATATAGGATGGTCACCCTATTTCCCTATATTAGGAGGTGTTGTGACTGAAATTGGCGGCCTCATATCACATGGTAATTGGAATTGGTCACTCTTAGGGCGCATGTAAATTTATCGAGTGCTTTGAATATACACTGAAGTGCCACTGAATTAGGGATAGGCATCGCAATGCAAATTGTGTAGCGCTGTGCCTCATTTATGCGCACGTGAGGGCGCTGTGGTAGCTGCATATATCTATATATATATAGCTAGTACTGTGGTTGTTGTTAATCAGTCGTTTCAACTGCCAATATGGGCAAAACTTCTGATTTAGACGCCTTCGATCGCGGACAAATAGTAGGCACTCGACGTATGGGCCATTCAATTTCCGATATCGTCAGAGAACTAGGACTTTCAAGGTCGACAGTGTCAAGAGTATATCGAGAATGCACGGATAGTGGAAAAAAACCTTGAGATCGGGCAAACTGCAAAGGACAATTAGACTTGAACGAGCGTGGTGTGAGACGGCTCAGCCGTATTGTACGTAGCCAGCGAAGCCAAACGTTAGCTCAAATTACCACCCAGCTGAATCAGGGCTCCTGTCGTACAGTCAGTAAACGGACCGTACAACGCTCGCCTCACCGTATGGGCTTCGGGAGCCGTAGACCCCGAAGAGAGTACCATTTCTCAATGCACGCCATCGGGCTGCACGTCTTGCCTGGGCAAGACAACACAGAGAATGAACTCTAGAGGACTGGAAACGAGTAGCATGGAGTGATGAGTCTCGATTCCGACTACTTCATTTTGACGGGAGGCTGAGAATATGGCTTCAGGCTCATGAAACCATGGATAATGCATGCCAGGTTGGAACTGTACAAGGCCATGGCGGCTCAATCATGGTCTGGGGTGTTTTCTCTTGGCAGTTTTTGTGATCTTTGGTACTTGTACAAACCTCCCTCAATGCGATTCGGTTCGTAGAGTTGCTGGGCGATCACCTCCATCCATTCATGTTGTACTGTCATCCACATGGAAATGGAGTATTCCAGCAAGACAACTGCACCTTTCACAGGTCCTGGTTGGCTACTGTCTGGTTGGATGAGCATTCCTCTGACTTCTCTGTCATGAATTGGCCACTTAGAAGCCCAGACTTAAATCTTATTGAGCATCTTTGGGATGTTTCGGAGAAAGGTGTGAAAGCACATCACACAACACCGGCGACCCTTACTGAATTATGGACAGCTCTAGCCGATATTTGGCAAGCCATCCTGTGGAACGCTTCCGAAAACTTGTTGAATCTATGCCTCGTCGTGCGGTAGCCGTTATCAAGGCCAGAGGATGTCAAACTCGTTATTAACTTGCTATCCCTAATTCAGTGGCACTTCAGTGTAAATTGCTTTGAAAACTTGTTCCGGGTATTTTGATTATTTTTCTTAAAAGCAAACAAACCGTTCGGTGAAAAATTCCGTTTAAAATAATAGATTGCTTTAGAAGATTAAATCTATTAATTTCACAATCGTTTTTTTAAACATAATTTCTGAAATCTGCTAATTTTTATCTTTATAATATTTATTATTATGTTTTAAAAACGCTTTTAAACTTTTTATGTGACTAATATAAGATTATGCTCGAAAACATGGATTAATCCGCTGCTTCTTTTAGTTTATTCTACAATTAATAAATAAATAAAAACACCAGTACGGCAAGATTTTAAAAGAAGATTAAGGATGGAAGAAAGTTAAATATATTAAAATGTCAACGCCTAAAGATAAATTGAAAATCTACGATATCTGATACATAATGTTAATTAAAAATTACATGACATTAACTTATAACTGTTAAAACGTTTTTAACACTATTTTAAAACTTTAAAAATTACTTTTTCATTGATACCAATTATTGAGCGTACGTTTTCTTTTCTTTCAAAAAGTTTTAAAATCCAATTTTAAATGCAACTTTCAAGAATGCATTCCTTTTCTATAAAAAATTGAAGTCATTTTCGTCAAAAGTCAATATGGAAATTTCAAAAAAATATTTATTTATTTCAAACGTCGACTGAGAATTTATGTGTAAAATTAAATAAAAATAAATAGGTTTCTTTCAGGTTTGATTTTTTACTTATTTTTCTTCTTTTCATCCTGTAAGGTGCCGTGGTGAGTCGAGAGTACGGTCTGCCTTGCATAGCTGGAGTACACGGAGCCACTCAACAATTTGAAACAGGTATATTGTAAATTGAACTTGTGAAACCTCAAAGGCTAAAACATAAGAAAGCAAGCCCAAACTTATTTGGGGCATAAAAAAGTATAAGTTTATTTTGACAAGTGCAGTACGAAAACGAAAAATTATAATAATAAAATTAGTTTTCTTCCTGATAAGTAGCATCCCTCTCTGTTACCATATTCCCTACTTTAGTGGAAATATTTTTCGCTATTATTACTTTCAAAGCTAAATCAGTGTACAATGGACTGGCAATATTGAGGTACTGGTATGTAAAAGGGGTTGCCAAAAAAGTGACTTTTCCATTCTATTACAGGTTGAGTGAATAACAAGTCCAGTTATCTGGAAAAAGTAACACGTATGTGGGATAAATAAATTATTATGATTACCACAAGACAGCTCTGGTAGTAATATCTGTGCCTTTGGCTTGGTAAAGGGAATGAGTGATGTGTTGCGTTCTTTCTCTTTTGCAAATCTGCAAGGTTATAGATCCTATTGATTAGAAAGGAGCTGCAATTTGGCGAACCCCTTTCGCGTCATTAAACCAGGCCATGAAGACTCCTGATGTTAATCCTACTTTCAAATACATGTCTCAGTAGCAAATAACTAATAAATGTATATTATATTAGCTTGGTCTATAAAGTATCATTCCTACTAAAATCTGAAGGTAAACAAAAGTATGTATCTATCTATCTATGTCCGGCTATCTTCTCACGAACCACTGGATCCTGAAACAAGCAGAAAGTTCCAAAAGACACGAAATAATCCAAGGAATCCATTTCATCAATTTAAATTCCGAAATTACAATTAATTAAAAAGATATTAATTAAAAACGTGTAAATGAATAAAATTTTGTGCCGCCATCTATTGGCAGCCCCTATAACTATGTGACAATGAAGACTCTTGATGTTAATGAATGAAATATTGTGCAGCCAACTATCGGCAGCTCCTATAACTATCTGTCACCTCGGTTGTTCTTGCATCTGGTTTGCATAAAAGGTTTTCTTTTTTAGGGACCTTCCGCTATTTGGAGTTTTTATTTATAAACATCGTGAATAAATCGTTTTCCTGCATTTTTTTTCTTTCTTTTTCTGTCGTACTGTGTTTCGCAACATTTATGTTTGTTGGGGAATATATTTATTCATTTTTATCCGTTTTTTTCGTTATTATTCAAATACGGGCAAGACGAAAAAATATATTTCTGGTGTTTAATTTATCAAGTTCGGTGTACTATTAAATCGTTTATCGTTTCTGTTTTTTTATTTCGTTTTATTTTTTCTTTTGCAAAACAAATATTATGCTAATCTGTTTTAATTTATGAACATAGGAATTCTCGCGTTTTCATTCAAACCATACTGTTTTTAGGTAGTAATAAAGCTAGAAGTGAAAGTTTTAATCCAACAAGAAAGGATTCAAAACAGATTTACGTTTGTTGGGGAAGCTTAGTGACAATATTTGTAGGGAAAAAACAGAGTCGGGCATATGAAAAAATGTGGATCCCGAGAAACGCTGGGTTATTAGCTATAAGGTAATTAAAAGGCTGGATTTAAAAATTTTAATTAAAAAATATAGGATTCAAAGGAGATTTGCGTTTTTTGGGGGAAGTTAGTGACAATATTTGTAGAAAAAATAAACAGGAGGCGAACATATGAAAAAAAGTAATAAAAAAGACTAGATTTGAAAGAATATTTACGTTTGTTGGGAAAGTAAGTGACAATATTTGTTGAAAAAAAAACGGAGGCGGCATGCGAAAAAATATGGATCCGGAGGCCTCACGTGACCACACTTCTTCTCTTCACCAGGGTATGACGCATTATTCGAGACAGCCCGTGCAACGCCGGACCACACAGCTAGTTTATCATAAGCCATTAGTTTGGCATGCTTGTTCATAATGAAGTTAATAGCGTATTTGCAACACAATAATATTTTATGTTTCATTCTTCGTAAGAAAATTTAACCACACACTTCACAGTTCTTATTTTTTCAATGGAAATTGAATAAATTTTTTTATAAATGAGTGTAAGAAGTTCAGTAAAAATTAATCAAAAGTAAATTTTCTGCTTAAAATATTTATGTGAACGGAATTATACAATAAGAAACATTTTGAGATATAACTGTTTATTGAGGGAAAATTAATGCTACATTTCCTCAAATTTAATTATTGCATTTTAAGAAGTTTTTTGTACAATGGATTACAGATTTTGAACAACAAATTATACTATTTGATTCAGTTTTCAACAGTTAACTCTAGATTCATAAAATGGTAGTTGGTTCCTCATTGCATATCTAAATCTAATTAAAAGCTATTGCGTAAGGAAAGCCAGAACTCTGCAATTAGAATTTCTTTATCAAAGAACTTCCCTTCATCAAATAGAAAGTGTAATTAATAAGATGATTTAACAATTAATTTTTAAATTATTCTAGATTAATTAAAAAAGCCAAAAATGGTGGTGATGCAATTATGTATCATTTCGTATTGTAGGATTAACAAATTTATAATTTGAGCGTACACTAAAACTTCATTATTTTTGCAGGAGATTACGTGTTGCTGGATGGCACCAAAGGAATTGTGCAAAAAATTCCAAAGACAGAAGACTCATAAATACTTAACTTCTGAAGATTGTTATTTTCAGTCATAATGAATTTGTTTGAAGTCAAGCATTTAAATAGATTTGTTTTCCAATTGGTTATGTTAAGATATTAGTTATGTTCATGCATGTTTTTATGTTCATTTAGCTAAGCTGCAGTGGCGGAGATTGGGGGAAAAAGTGAGGGGGCAAAAAATTAACTGATATCTAAAAATACCCGGGAATATAAGGGGTAAACAACAATATTTAAAAACTTTATTACAAAATTAGCTAGCTTTCCCGAATACTATTGCTTTTTTTATGATTCCTAGTTTTAAACAGCTATAACGAAAGAAACATTTAATTTCCCCCAGAAAAGTAGGGGGCGACTGCCCCCCTTTGCCCTCCTTACTCGCCGCCACTGCTAAGCTGTACCAAATCGATTTGTAATTATGAATCGAATTTACTGTCCATCTGCTATGAAATAAAATTTTAAAAAATATTTTGCAAAATAGTTTTCTTCATTTTCGTAATTTGGATTTGACATTTTATCGACACATTCCTGATCGTTCAAACACCTGCTTGAAATTTTATCAGACATGAGACATGCGCTTTTGTATTGCCGTCCATATTAGTATTGATTAGCACTCTGACTGCCGAATTTTTTAAATCACTCTTTAGATGCAACGTTTGCAAACATGCTCAAATACCGATAAACCAAGGGAATTGTCATTTGCATGCAAAGCTTTATTAGTACAATATGATTCAACGCTATAATACTATGGTAAAACATATTAGCTTGCGAAATCGCAGGATGTAGCATTTACTTCCTACTTGTGGTAATCGCTGGATAATCATTCAGGAGGATAGTCGCTGGATAATCATTCAGGAGGATAATCGCTGGATAATCATTCAGGAGGATAATCGCTGGATAATCAGTCAGGAGGATAATCGCTGGATAAGATAGGCAGAGAGTCATTCATCGTCTGTGTAATAAATGAAATAAAAATTTCTGCCGTATCATCTATGTTTGCAAATGGCTTAATATCTGTGTCTATTACGATTGCCAGTATGCAGATAATCCGGCGGAGACAGCTCTCATGATAGATGTTTTATATGGTAAATGCTTAATTGTAAAATGGAGAGAATTTTGTTCTTTTCACTTATATTATTTCTTAGTTTATCCCTTTTTAGCATACTAAAAAGAATAAAAGACTCGAGGCATAATATTATGCTCCAAGAATCAAGATATAATCCGTCTTCAATAATATTATGGAAGTCTGATTATTTCTTTGCAAAAATTAATTGCAAATTTTGTTAGAGTTGAAAACACAGAAGGGTTTTTGCAGTGTTGTTAAAAAAAGAGAAAAATTCTTGCTGATAATTCAATCATTGATTGCAGAAACTATTAGTCAATAATATCAAATTGCTGAGAGCTTCAAAAAACTGATTAACTTCTTAAATCAATGATTTTAACTTTTTTTTTACCTGGTAGATTTTATATAGCCATAATGTGGCTTTGCTTGACTCTTATCATTTCTTCACTCACTATGCAAATGGCCTTTTAGGATACAAAAACAGCATAAACGCAATTAAAAACGATGCAATCAACGATTCAGTCATATAAAACTGTCTTTTATTTAAATGCTAAATTGAAAACTTGAGCTATCTTGGAAACTTAATGCTATCCAGAATGTAATAATTTAAATTGTTTTCTGTGGAGTCTAAAATGCTTGAAAGGTTCAATTTAATAAAATTCTTTTAAGTCAATATTAATGTTAGTTAACAGCATTTTTACATATAATGCATTAGGGATATCCATAAGCAATGTCGTTTAGGTCGATATAAAGTAACTAGCAGATTTGTGCCCGTCTAAGACGGGCTTTTAGCTTGCCAATAATATCTCAGATTTGATTGTCACAGGTTTACTGACGAATGTTGTTGAAGAAAATCTCAAGTAGATTGCTAGAATGTTTAAGAAATAAAATAAAAGCACGAAAAACAGAACTGACGAATGAACTGACATTAACTTTCATTTTGTGTCACTAACAGTGCCGTGTTTCAACTTGACTTTCACGAGAATAAAGAGATTGATTTACAATATCCTGACTTTGTTGCTGATGAATACGTTCACGGCATTTGAAAAAAATGTAAAGTGTTTTTGCCTTTCTTCTTGAGTTAGACCAGTGGAATAGAGAGAACTCAAAATTATGGGAACGCTCCTTCAAAGATAAGGGAAATTCATTTCCCTTCTCAAAACCCTCCGAATTCTAAGACCCCTTCCCGTTCCCCAAACCCTCTGGGCGATCCACTCCACTCTGCGGGTGTGATTGGCATGTAGCCACGCCCACTTTCCTGACCGTTAGCGGCTTCGGACGATGATTATATTATAGATGTTGACGGCAGAATTAATTTTGAAGTCATATCATTCAAAAAATATTTTTTTAAAACTCTTGTGATGATTACAACGTCTTCCCTCAACCGAAGACTACAGCCGAAAAAAGAGAACTTATAGATTATACTGATGATTCTGGGATTACGAAACCCTCCGCGCTTTTGCGCATGCGCCGGGAGGAGTTATTTTCACCAAAATAGGGGTGAAGTGAAAATGGAGGAGGAGTTGTTTACATTTTACTTAACGTGATCTAACGTAGAACTCCGGATATGCGCTCATCCTACTCATTGCTTGTCACCCCTTTTCGGAATAAAATCGTCCAAAAGTGCTAGTCTTGGCGTTTTGAAACTATCATTCCGAAAGTACTTACTTAGAACGCACATTACAGATTTGTGACTTTTTTGCAAATGCAAAGATATTATTCATACCTATGATTCTAAGAACCAGATGAATTAATCTTTGACAGAAAAGATTAAAACATCAATTAAGAATGGAGCAGAAATGTAAATTCTACATTGTATCAGCTTAAAATAATTTATAACATTGACCTAGACTATTGTCATGTTTCTTCTGATTGCTTGAACTCTGAACTCCTTATAGTTTTGGTTGTTAAATTTTACAACTGAAAAAAATTTCATTTATCCGAAATGAATTGAATAGCAGTATGCCTTTAGAAGTAGGTTTTTTTAACGCTATTTCTAATAACAATTAATTGCTGTCAAAGCGTGCTATACAACTGTGAATATCACAGAAGTTTCTACCAATTCTTTAGACTTTCCTAATCTCCTATGATGATCCAGCGGCGAAGCTGATTTTAAACTGGCAATTTCATGCTTAAAAATGACCCCAAAAGTAGACCTGCATTTCAGTTCAATAAAGAGATTTTGAGTACTATTATTGAAGAAAAATTTAAAGATTCCAACCTGAAGTCTAGAGGTTCCCTTGAAAAGGCCAATTTAAATCTGCCCCAAGTTTGAAGCAATGGCCCAACAAGGGTACGGCGATGTCTCAGTAGACCAATCAGGTTTCAGTGATGAGGGATTAAAATAGGGTTCGGTGACGAGGGATTAAAATAGGGTTCGGTGACGAGGGATTAAAATAGGGTACGGTGAAGAAGTGTTGGACCAATTAGGGTTCGGTGATGGAAACACTTCGGGGTTGGATCCCTGACGGGATCTTCGCAGAGCGTGATGACATGAGGGCGTTCTGTGAGCCCAGAATCAAGGAAGGTGTTGAACCCTTAAGGCCCGGTGCACAATAGCCGATTCGTGCCTAAATCACTACAAAAAAGTAGACATTTGTTGATTGCATTATATCGGCAAAATTGAAATATTTTTTTATAACCCTGTGATTAAATAAAATAATGGTTTATCACTGGAGAACTAACTACCCCACCCTCAAAATCGAATGTTCATGGAAACAGGAAGTTGTATAGTCGCAAAATAAGCAGTGCCAGAACGGTCTAAAAGCAGTGCCGGGACGGTCTAAAAGCAGTGCCGGAACGGTCTAAAAGCAGTGCCGGGACGCTTTAACCTGGGTGACTAAAATCGCGCTGTTTTAAGGACTTTTTCCACTACACCCCTGGAAACAGGGTTCTTTTTTGTATTGGAAGGACATCTTCTTGGTATGGAATTAGCTACTTAATTTCAAAAGAACCGTTGCTGCTAAAAAGCTTATTGTTATGAAATTTACCGATTGAAAGCAGCTATTTCAGAAAGACATTTCTATTATTCTCTATCATGACACAGTGCGATCACTTGTTGCAGAGTTCACTCAAAAAATAATTATCAGAGAACTTGTATAAGAGTTTCTTGATTTTTTTCACTCACTCGTTACGTAGTTTCTCCATCGTGACTTGAATTAATACCATATAAGCTTTTCAAATTCTGACAGCATTTTCTTTCTGGAAACATTCATTTCTTATGACGAGGCCACAAAGGCACTGGACGAGTTTTTGTATTAAGCAATTAAAGAATTCTTAAAAAAAACTGAGGTAGAAAATTTGATAACTAGATGATGAAGCGCCATAGAAATTTATTGTGACAACTTAGGAGATAAAATGATGATTTCAAAGAAAATATACTATATTTACATCCAATCATGAAAGCGGTATCAGTTACAGATATCCCTGGTATCCTTAGTCACTCTCAATCAAGTAAAGTGACTAAACTGTTTTAGAAACCTAAGAAAATGACTGCTAAAAGTAAATAATTCATTTAAAAAACCCACTTGTTACTTTGGAAGACAGATACTTTCTTATGCTGATAACTTAACAGTTGAATTTTGTCAGCGTTCTGGAATGTAAACGTTAAATTACTTTGTTATTTACTTGTATTAAAACCAAACCCGTAAGTAAAAAAATCTATACTTTTCACATTTTAAAAGGAGAGATAATTCCTATTTTATTTTAAATAAGTTTTATAGATCTATAATAGAGATTTATTAAACTTCACAGCCCTATTAAAATCCTAAACGGCTAAAGAAATAAACTGTATATTAAAGATCTAACTTTAAAGTTAATCTTTGCTTAACGCTTTTTAAGAAAACTGAAAACAAATAAGAACCGTGGGAACAATAATATGCAACAAAGGGAATGAATCGGGTAAGTTAATATAAATTAGTAATACTAAACTTGTTTTGTTTAATTAAGATGAATATTCATGGATAGATGATTTTGCTTGCCAACTTTAATTATTATTTATGCAATTACAGTGAATAGCTTCATTTTTTCAACATAGAAAATGAACAGCAGAAAAATCTAGAACAATTTCAATTACTTTTGATCTTTTAAAAATATAACTATGATATTAATTTCTTCTTAAGCTGGACGGTAATTTAAACGCAAGGAATAATGACTTCCAGCATTATTTTTAGTCTGCCTAGCATGTTATATAATCATTATCACTTAATGCATTTTACGGAAAATTTCTATTGTTAGTTATATATCGTACAACAGAAATTAAAAAACATTTCTCAAAAAGAAAAATTCACGAACTTTTAAAAAATTATTTCTAACAAAACTCGATTGAAATTTTTGATACCGAATACTATCTTTTAATCTGATAAAAATATAAAATAAATTGCATTAACAAGTCTCACAACGCTTCAAAGTCATATTAAGAACAAAACTTCGTTATCGCGGTAGTTAGAAATCATTGAAAGTGTTAACGAGATAAATCCGCTGGAGTACTGCTGTAACCTTCGTTTTTAAAACATGATAACCTGCTATCTGTGTTATCAAATATTTCTTTTATACTGCTTCGAGATACCAAGTTTTAAAAGATTTTATTTACATCAGATCGCGGTAGTTTACCAGCAAGCATGGGAGCTATAATAGCTACGCCTATAGCCATTATTGGTTCTTTACTTTCGTCAGGGCCTTCAGGTGAGATGCTGTACAACTGAGTGTTCGGCCTGAATTTATTTCATCTGCATTATTTCTAATAATTTTTGTAGAAAAAATGTTATGTTTTTTTAAACATTGCATTAAGACATTTCGTCATTGATCGAACGAAGCCATGTTCTGTTTTAACCCTTTCGCTACTAACGCCAGCTATAACCGTCATGCACGAAATAACTTACAGAGACGAGCGGCGGCTATAAATCGGTTTAATATCAATTAATGTCTGTATTATATATATATATATATATTACTATTTACGTAGAAATTAGGAATATATTGTTTAGAGAAAAGTCCTTTTTCTGCCAACAACATGCGTGTTCAAGCGTGAGAC
>BGPR01001121.1:0-14449 GCA_013235015.1 Araneus ventricosus
CAATTTACCCTTGTTTTTTTTTTTAAGCGGATTGAAAAGAATTTTGGAATGAATAGGGTTTAATAGCCTTTTCAGCTGAAAATCCTATAAACCCCTTTAATCAATCAATCAATCCCAGAATGAAGAATCGCCCAGAACTTCCACATTTGGCTGTAAATTAAATATCCCTCAAATTTTAAATGAAAAAATAAATATAATAAAACTGGATTTTTTATTATATGTATATTTTTTAAAAAACTTAACACCTTGATACACTTTTGTAGTATTTTAAATACCTTAATTCCAATAATAAGAAATGAGAAACCCTCTTCATTTTGGGACTGCTTCTGAGAACCAAGAGAGTTATCATACAGGACATGACAATGACAAGCACAGAAGAAAATTCAATGGATAAATTAAAATTATTTGAAGCAAATTCATATTCATAAAGAACTTCTAATTAGGTAGTATGAAGTGCCCACTTAATTGGTGGGACATAAAATGCGGAAAAAATTCCAAGATTTGCAAATTAAGCAGGAAAATATCTTTCAACTCCTGCAAGCACAGTATATAGTGAACATTTATTTTTCGAATCTGTTAATATACAGGGTGTCCACACTTAATATGGTCCTATGGCTAATTTCTAAACCGTTAGAGATAGACATATAGTTCCAGTTAGAAAAGTTCTTCAAATGAAGGGGGAAATTATAATATATGTTTTTTGAGTGAATAAATATATTCCTGAAAAAGTTAGGGAATCTAAATTTTTATACGGTCTCCCTGTCCTATCAATCATATTTAGTAAAATATTCTTGACACTCTAACATTTTAAAAGGGGACTTGGCAACGCCAAATTTTTTTTCTAGAATTTTGATCAAACTTATTCAATTTTGTAGTAGATAGATGTAAACTGTGCAGAAACTGAAATTTCTAAAATATTTTTCCTTTTAAAAAATTACAAATTTAAAAATTTTAAATTAAAAAAATTAACCCTTTTTTTAAAAATGCTTCTTCTCATACAATTTTTAATATTTTTTCTCCAAATTTTTTTGAAAGGGACCTCTCAATGTACTTAACAGAAATAGGGATCGGATTTTTCATATCTACATTAGTTTCAGAGAAAAAAAAATTTGTGAAAATTTTTGGAAAATATCAGAATTTTTTCACTTTGTACATTTTTAAAAAAACTTCTAATCAAAATTTTTACAAATCCATCCCTAATTCTATTAAGCATGCATTTGTGAGTGACCAGAAAAAATTTCAAGTAATTAGAATAAAAAGAGATCGACTTTTTTCATTTTGTAGCAGACACAATTTTGGAAAAAAGCGAACTGAGAAAAACAGCTTTAAAGTTTTAAAAACTATAAAATTGTAATAAAAACAACTTATATCAAGCTAGTTTTTTTCAGAGCAATAACCTGACATTTGCGAGTCCTAAGTTATCAATTTTATTAATATTTATTATTACTATCATTATTAATTAGTATCATCATTTACAGGGATAAATAGAAATTTTTTTTAAAAAATGCGAAACATTTCACTTTTTTCAAATTTCTTTAGTCAAAATATTTACTAAATGATTTGAAGTACTATTTATCAAATATCCATTATAACAGAGAAAAAATTTAAAACCATTTTATTGAAATTTTATTGACAGTGAGAAATTCAAACAAAATGAGATGCGAAAGCACTGATGATAATGATGGTATGCTTCATAAATAATAAAGAAGCGAAAGCAGTAAAACAGTAAACAAAGATTAAAAGCGCTACTGTTTGAAACAACTATCTTGCTTTGCTTTTATGGAAAAAATTAGGTGTTTTTGCAACTTACACATGAAATATGCAGGATTTAAACATTGAAAGTGGGCGTGGCACGTGATGAAATGTTAGACAAAATAACTTCATATCTCACAAAATATTTGTCTGATTGTTTTGAAACTTTCAGATTATTAAGTCAAAGGTTCAAGGATCATTTTCCACTCAAAATTTGAAAATCGATATTTTCATTGATTTTCCGGAATTCTTAGGGTGCCAAGTCCCCTTAAACAAAAATGTTTTGCTTTTCTATTTTTTATAATATTAACGTGGGACTAAGTTCCTCCCATTGGGGTCCCAGGAAGGAATTTGATTCGCACGCCAAAACGCCACAAAAAACGTTGCATGGGAGATCCTCTATATCTCGGTAACTACATATGTTAAAAACATAACTAATGTCTTATTTTAGAGGTAAAGGGTAACAACAGAAGTTACAAAAAACAAATTGAAAATCAGAATTGTAGTTCAGCGACTTCTGAGTCGAAAATTTGGGCAAAAATACGCATAAATTGGTGACGCGATCCTCTATATCTCAGTAACTACATATGTTAAAAACATAACTAATGTCTTATTTTAGAGATAAATGGTAAAAACAGATGTTACAAAAAAAATTTAAAATCGGAAAAGAGTCACGCGAGTAAAGTAGTCCAACGCTTTTAGCAGTAGCGGCTGTTTGAAAAAGACAGCCTCCTGTCATTTTTTTACTCTCTTGTATACAAAGACAATGTAACCAAAATAACAGGAAAAACTCGACCTAGGCGGTTTTGTATATCTTAACCATTCATCACCCTTGAGTACGGAAAACACAGTTTTGGAATCATGTATGGCTCTGTGAATACGGAAATCCAAAAGTTCAATAGATTGACGAAATTTTGAATTTGGCCTTTACACCAAAATAAATTGGTATCAAATTTACTGTCGTAATCTGAGGGAAAATCTGCCTAGATACCAACACATGCGCGTTTAAATACAACTAGTTGATCCCGCGCAGATCATCTGCGCTTAATTATACGCATACCATGATTTTCCTGACGCTTCTAAATTTAAACTGGCTATTTAGCGCTCCATGGAAATCTACCAAGAAAAAAAAGGTGCCAAGTGGTGTAAGGATGACAGAAAAGTAGCCAAAGTTCAATGTTCAAGATAGTAATCTCCATGATGTGCACCTCAATTTGTGGATGGGCACAACTTTTATCTTCGCTGACTTAAATTGACGTTGATCTAAACATTCTCTGGATCACCTAAGCTCATCTGCTTCATTTCTAACCCATGTCTTTTGAATAGTGACATCCAAAATTTTATTATATTGTAAGAAATATTGTGAATTCTTCATTTGTAACTCATTTGTTTTTCGAGAAAAGTTATTTTACACCAGAACGAATATAGTAGCAACTATTGTATAGCAACGGATTCGGAATCCCTCCGCGCTTTTGCGCATGCGCCGGGCGGAGTTATTTTCATCAAAATAGGGGGAAAGTGAAGAATGGAAGGGTGATGTTTACATTTTACTGACCGTGATCTAACGAAGAACTCTGGAAATGCGCTCATATGACTCATTGCCAGACACCCCTTTCCGGTGTAATATCGTCCAAAAGTGATAGACTCGGAATCCGTTACTGAACAGTATGATTATGGAGTTATGCCCAACATGGAAGAGGTTATCGGGTTTGTTTCGTAAATGAACAGATTGTTGCCATCGGCAAAAGAGAAATAACCTCTTTTCTGTTCCACGTACGTTAGCGCTTTATATATATCGATAACGCAGAAACGTAACGAAATATAGCTATGAAATTGGGCATATAATTTTTCCACGAGAATTGTTGGAGTATGTCAAAATTTGGACCAAATGAGTAAAAGGATTGACCGTCTGCATGACTGTTTATTCAAATGCATGTGAACGAAAAAAATCAGAAAAATTTAGATAAATTAAATTTGGTGAGTGATCATATCGCTACTGTTTAGATTGGTATCAAATTTAGAACTCAAATCGTCAAAGAGACGATGTCTAAAATTCTTAATCGGACGTCTTCACTAAAGCTGCTGTGCACAAATTCCATTTTAATTTCCAAGAACACTAGAAAGTCGAAGACAGCGACTTCCTCTAGCTTCAAATATATAATATAAATCACATTTTACCTCAGTTAGACTGGTTAAGCAGCATATGTGTTGAGAAATCATCATATATAAATTGTGACAATGATTTCTTTCAGACGATGATTCTTTTCCAAAACAACATAATGTTTCAAAAAAATATGTTCCTAATCTTGAAATAAAATTTAAAATTTTTCATGTGTGAAAACAGACATATTGTTAAATATTAAAGGTATTAAACACAAAATATTCACAGATGAGCTTTTTTAAACTTTACTATCCTAATCTGATATTCTTAAAACCAGGGCTTGACACACCATCTATTTCTCCCCTAAAAAGACATAAATTGTCATAACAATTCCGAACTTCAAGAAAAGCCCACAAACATCCTTCCGCACGCAAATGACTATTTTCCCAAGCATCCCCCCCCCAAGCAAGAAAATATTTCGTCAAGGATTGATGTGCCAACTTATTTTTAAAACTAGCCAAAAAGATGATAGATTACCAGCTTAAATTAGGAAACAAAAATTCTCTACCTTTTTCGCCAAAGAGTTGTGTTTTCGAAATCAGGCGCCAATTTATTTCTCTTCGAGCGAGATGACGAAGACGGAGGGTTTCAATTTATTTCTTTTTTGGGGGTTCTTTTTCTTCGAAAACTCTTGTGTTGGTGTTGCTAATGCTTCGAGAAAACAGAAATTGGGTAATAGCTCCGGCGTGTTTTAATAAGAACAGTGTGGCATTTTGGGATAACGCTATTTCCTTTAAAAATCTGGCATTCTTTTATTTAAGATTTTGGAAAAGACGCCTTCATTAAACTTTTCCGTAAACGTAATATAAGAATTTCTTCTTTCATTTTTGCACTGATATTTTAATAGGTTTTCAAACAAATAGGCTTTTAACAAGTTTTGAATATTAATAGCGGAGCTGGATAATCATGTTATTCAAAGCAGGCACCTGTCTTTGGGGAGGGGGGCGCAGTGGCCTTGAATTATATTTCCATTATTTTCAGGGTAATTTAATTTTGTGCATTAATTTCATTTATTTAAGCATCGTCTAAATTTTAGAAAATTATTATCTGGATCTTTTTCATGTTTCCAAATTCACTTGCAAATCAGTGTGACACAATTTGTTTTGCTGTTTTCTGACTCGCAATTCAACATACCTAGCAATCTTTACATTAGAATATTTAGCTTGTGTTTAGAAAATTTTGTATTTTTTTGAAATTTTGTTTAAAATTACACTCGAATGTAAATTCATTTTTCACGAAGATACTGAACCTAAATCTACTGAAAGCAACAAGCAATTATAAGTTTTGTTATTTCTGTTAACAAACTATTTGTTGCTTCATATCAAAATAAATCAATAAAAATATATAGGTTTTGGAGTTGGACAGGGGGAATGGAGGGGCCGAAACTTGTATTGCCTATAAAGCCGTACAGAGCTTAATCTGCCTTTGTTCCCGTGTCAAATATGTGTGTTTAAAAAGCCTCATCTGACCGACATTTGTATTGCCTATAAAGCCATACAGAGATCAATCTGCCTTTGGTCCTGAGTCAAATATTTGTGTTTAAAAGGCCGCAACTGACCGACACTTGTATTGAATATAAAGCCGTACAGAGCTTAATTTGCCATTGGTTCTGGGTGAAATATTTGTGTTTAAAAAGTCTCATCTGATCGACACTTGTATTGCCTGTAAAGCCGTACAGAGATCAATCTGCCTCTTATTTTGTGTTAAATATTTGTACTAATTAAGATTCTTTTGACCAATTTACACAAATTTATCATTTTATGAATTTATGTTACTTATTTCCTCCTTTGGCTAAAGAGGCTTACTTTTCACAGCAGTCTTACCTCCCAGATAATTTTGTTGTGTAGGGCTTTAACGATTGTAGTTTGGAAGAAATAAATTTCTACGTTTTACTAACAGATCTGCTTCTTAACCCCTTAAGGATCGCATTTTTTTTGCTATCTAATAAGATGGCCCCTCCTGTTTTGTAAAGGGGCTGTCTTTTTCATTCATCTAAGAAGGCATAGAATACTTGAGATGCTTATGGATTCTACGTAATTTTTGCGTCAAATTATAAAGCTAATGAAGATTAAATTTTAGTTTATAAGACTAAAAATGCAATAATTCGATGCACGTCAATATGACGTGCGCGAGACTTGTTAATTAGATTTCAACATAATTTTAGATTTAATTTACTTTCTATATCAGACAGTATTAATAAATTCTAAAATATTATGAAATTTAAGGTTTAAAACTTTTAAATAATTGAACAAATCTTAATGATAATTAAAGCGCTTTTTTCTATAACCCTCCTCGAAGTAACTAAACATATTTCCTCATTTCTAATTTTTATTACAAAACAAGTAACTTTAGAATTTAACTCCCATTTCTGGATATAATGCGATATTTATTACTAAGTAATCTATAATATTTAATGCCACAACCTCCTCCAACCTCATTTTTCAATCGGCTGTTAATTGCTCTATATAAAATTGAATGCGGTGGTGGCTTCAGGAAACGCTTCAGAATGAGGAAGGCAAACATATTGCACTTCCCCCCTCCCTGAACCAACGTAGTTTTTTTTTTATAATTCTTTAGTGCCTGTATTCTAAATGCCAAACACGCTTTCGATTAGATTATTTTAAATGATGACGCTTTATAATAAAATAAAAATACAGTTCGATATTTCTCTTGCCTGCTCCGTAAACAGCGGTCTTCGTTAACACATTCGCTGCCACAAATCCCGCCTGAGATTCGAACCATCTATCTCTCTTTGCCATCTCTTAACCATCTCCAACCATCTATCTCTCTCTGCCAACTCTTAACCATCTCCAACCATCTCTCTCTATCTGCCATCTATTAACCATCTCCGACCATCTATCGCTCTCTGCCAACTCTTAACCATCTCCAACCACCAATCTCTCTCTGCCATCTATTAACCATCGACAACCATCTCTCTATCTCTGCCATCTCTTAACCATCTGCAACCATCTATCTCTCTTGTAGTAGAGAAGGAAAGGAAAGGAACCAACACCGGCCCGGCCTACCCAAAAGGGTGTAAGGCCCTTAATGGGACGGTGGGGAATAATAATAATTAACCAGAGAAAAGAGAGAGAGACTGCCGTTAGCATGAAAGGGAACAGTTCCCCAGTCTCCAGGGACAAGAAGAGCCGAGTGGATTTAGGAAACATAAAAATATAAACCCGTATTATACAAGAGAGGAGGAGTAGCGAAGGAGTAATCTAATTAGATAATAGGTTCTGGACGCGCCAGCGCGTCGGTGGCAGTGAATGTGTTAAGAGAGGCACGAATAACAGAGGAACGTAATATAATTTTCTATGAATATAATATTTTTCTTTGCAATTATGTAGCAATAATTAATTCTCGCGAATTCTTTTGTAAAAATATCATCAATTTTAAGGCTTATGAAAATAAAGAAAACAGCCTTATGAAATTTTATAAGGTTACGTCTGACAAAGTGATCCTTTATGTAGGAAATATACTTTTCCAGTCTATTTTTTCACCTAAATTTAATCGCGTAATTCTAATTCCTCCTAATAATATTTTTAACTCGCCGAACAATCTAATTTAAATGGATCGAAAGATAAAGATAACGGAGTCCTTGAGCAATCACGTGTTTCGCGCCTGATAACCACGTGACGCGTGTAGGAGTATCGTTCTGTTAAAACACCGCGTTATGTTTTTTAATCATTTGATTTTTTGAAGAGAAGAGATGTCTGCGCGAGGCGGCGAGTTTGACGACACTACGGGGTCTCCCCGGTGGCAGCAGCGATGTTTAGGCATGACGATGTCTTTGAATGTTAACGGATTAAAATAATGTAAGTGAAACAATTCCATATTGATAATGCATTCTCTAAACGTAGCGGTAATTCCTATAATGTTAAAACCCTAAACTCATTTCTCTATATAATTACAATTGTAAATAACTCTTCACATTTGTTTGCTTTAAATAAAGAAATTTAAATGTTTTAAAACTGAGTTTTCCTTTTAGTCTTGAATTCCCCTAGGTGTAGGTCTAAATTTTGGTTTCAGTCCAGAATGGAGACAACTTTCATCTCCACAAATGTTGGCCTCGGCCGAGATTAGGTAAATTTTAACTCCTCATTTATATATAAATTTCGTATACACTTTTTGAGTTTTGACAGAGTGATTTGACGTTTAAAGAACGGTATTTATAATCACGAAATATACTGTTTCACTACTCACAGCTTTATAAGTATGCAGATTTTAAATGGAAATTTTGCATGTGAAAAATCTGACAAAATTTTAATTTAACACTTCTTTCACAATCTTGTAAAATTTAAATTATTTTTATTAAGTGCACGTGGAAACATTTCTCTTTACTAACGGGTTCCTTAAGATAGTTATTTCAAATGAATACTCTTATTACTTCTATCTAATCGATAAATATATATATGTAGGGAATCGTGGCAGGAACTAACTTAAATTTCCAATTTCCGTCTAGAAAAATTAAACGATTGTCTTTCCAAGACTTAATATCAGATATGTTCACCCTTTAGCCTATTGGACCAATTGCTCTAAATAATGCCCTGCGCGAGAGTACAACAAATAATGTACTCAAACTTGTTCAAATAAAAAATCGGGTATCATTTTGATTTCAAAACATTATCCTCAGAAATTTTTCATGCTTCCTTCTGACTGTTTCAGAAGTCAAAAATTGTAATTTTTTTCTAGGTTTCTGAATTCTTTTCTTTCCCCTTCAGATCTGGTGTCCGGTACACCGGACATCAGCTTTGAACTGCTCCTATTAATTCAATAATTGACGAAACTGCATGCTGTTTTTCTTGTTAGATTCTCTCTTTTTTATATGATTCTCGATATGATAATGCAATATTGCAATAATTTCATTCTTTTAGTTTTTCTAGAAAAACTCGAGAAAATCATCGTTCTTCCCAAAATGGAGCTCGGTGGTGAATTTTGTTTTTCAAGTAATTTTTTGTTTTTAATCCTTTGTTTACCATTTAAAAGGCTTCTGAAATGTTTTATTATCCTTTGACAACAATTTTAAAGTGAAATTTGTGTGATTTTTTTTGTCTTTTTTAGTTGAAATATCCGGTATTGTTCGGATGCCGGACATGGGGTAACTTTGTTAATTTTTCATCTGCAGTCTTAAAATTTCATCTATACTTTAACCTTTGCAGTAGTACACAGTAAGCCAAAGGGAAAAAAATTCCATCTCCATTATTTCTTAATTCCGATTGAAATGTTTTATATATATGCGTACTTTGTGTTCCTAAGTGATAGTGAATAAATAACTTTATAATGCTGTAGAAGTGCGTAGCTTAGAACCTGGGACCTATGGGTCCCGAGTCTATGATCTTAAGGTATCCGACTGGTTTTAAATCGTCGTTTTCGATGAAATTATCAAAAAAAAATTTATGACTTAATTTTGTAGTCTGTTTCATCAGCTTTCTAAAACCGTCTCACTTTTTACTCTACGTGAATTACAAATGGAGTTACAGCTATTTTATTACCGAACTGTAAGCATTATTTTATGTTGCATGAAAACTGTAATTGTGTTTTCTAGGAAATGATATTTTTGATTAAAACTGCCGACCGTAACAAAGATTTCTCAAAAAGTTATTCAAGTATTGATATGAAATTTTCTGAGATTGTTTTCTGTAATATGCTTGATGTTTTCCTCTAAAAACTAAGGTCAATTTTAAAATCAAGTATTATTTTTAAGTGCTTAAATGTAAACGAAAAGCATTTTTTATGAAAAATTACCAGTTCAGTAACTATGTTCTGCTGTATCTGAAAACTATTTTGAATTACAAGAAAGATTTTAGAGCATAACACAGATAACTGTCATACAAGTGTACTCCTACAAGGATTTATGTGTATTTAGAATATGATTTTGTCTATGGCTGTTAGCGTAAGGCAAATATTTTAGTCATTTTTCTTCAAATTTCTCAGTTTTTTTTAAAAAATATTATTTTGAAAGCTTAATTTTACAATATTTTCATAGTTTTAAAACATGCAGCTGAAAAATAACTTAAAAAATATATGTAAGTTATTTTTCAAAAAAAAATGTCTCTGAACACAGTCGGATGCCTTAACCACTAGACAAAAGGAATTCCCTCTCTCCGGAGGTGGATACTGACTTATATACATCAGAATAGGATGGCTCAGCACGGTGAACTACAACACCCTAAATTCCCTCGAGAACTTAATAGCTCTATAATGTATCTAATCATAAAAACAATAAAAAATTCAGCATTTCTTGAATTTTTAAAAATTTTATGTAACATGTAATCAAAGTTATTAAAATTATTTTAAACGTATTAAAGTTTTAACAATAAATATTATTTTATTTATTAAAATTTATTATTGTTTATTTATTTATTATGTTTTATTTATTAAAACGTAAATATATCCGGGTTATATAAAATGTTTCTACTTGGGCCCCGCATCTTGTGAAGCCTATCCTGATTTCAGCGAAATCCCATTCCACCCTCAGTAAATTTAAAGCACTATTTGACGAGAAAGAATGTCAAACTGAAGCAGTTTCTTTATCTGTATTTTATCATATCTACATGCAGACGGAAGGAAAGAGAGACAGACTTCATTTTCAAGGATTTCGTAAAAAAGTTGACAGAAATCTACAAGATCGATGCAAAGTCGACGTACCAAATTTCATCCTCGTAGCTCGTTTCGATTTAGAATAATAGTGTTAATTTACACACAGACAGACACAATTCTAATAGAACGGTATTAATTAGGATATCTTAATTTTTTTAGTTGAAATCCTGACACGACAGGGGAGATCTTTGATCTAGTAGGGGTCAAAGTATAGTATAAAATTATGAACTATAGTCTGCCAACCACCCTCTTTCATAACATTAACACAGAGTTTGAGGAGGAGAAAAAGAAATTAAATATCAGAATGCAAAGAAGATGCAATTTGTATTAATGTTTGGTAATTCAAAATTATATTAATGAAAAGCAGAATCAAAACAAAAATGCCCCAATTTTGTATAGTATTGAATTCTAACTGCTGCCTAAGACCCTCTTTCATAACACTAGCACCGAGTTTGAGGAAGAGGGAAAGAATTTAAGTATCAGAATGCAAAGAAGATAAAAATTTTAATAATGTTTGGTAATTCAAAATTATATTAATGAAAAGCAGAATCAAAACAAAAATTCCAAAGCTTTTATTTTTCAGCTTGAACTGTGCCGGTAGAAGGAGGGTCATCCACTTTCTCATGTACAATGGATGGAAACAACGTAAACAAAGAATTTTCCATCACTTCTGGAATGACTTCACATTTCTGGAATACCTCAGATTCCCTCTATTACAACCAAATTTTTCTCATATAGCATTCATTGGCATAAATCTGGACACTCTTCCGGACGTCAGCTTGAAATCCGAACGTATGGTAACCCTAGATATTAAGGACTCAGGAAGGTTAAGAAAGTGGAATTTCATCAAAATCTGGAAGCCGAATTTTTTGAGGAGCATTGCCTTTAAATTCTTTATATTTCAGAAAGTAAAAAATTCTTTATATTTGTCGAAGTGAAAAGTAAGAAATATTTACATTTATATTCTTTTCATACTACAAAGTAAAAAAAAAATCCTTATATTTGAATTCTTTTTACATATCAATGTATACTTTGTTTATAAGAAAGTAAAAAAGTTTCCTTTTTTTGAGAGATAGTAAAAAATCTTTATACCTGCATTATTTTTATATATACAATGTGTACGAGAACGTATAAAAACATTATATTTGACGAATTTAAAAGTAAAAATGTTTTATATTTGAATCTTTGACGACCATTTACATTGTGTACCTATACAAAAGAGTGAAAAACCGTTGTATTTTTAGGAGAAAAAAGAAATAAGATGACAAAGAGTGTCACTTACTTTATAAATTTTATGACAGTGAAAGCTTGTACTCCTCTTCCTTTAAGATATTGGAAAACTTCAAAAGATTTTCATTACCAATAACTTCACAATAAAAATATTCTAAAAGTAACGTTCTTAGCGCTCAGTGTGTCGGTAGAAATAGTTAAAAACACTCTCCGGGAATCATGGGAAGACTTCATTTTCTGCCCAGAAAATTGAATGTCGCTGTCTTCTTCCAAGATTAATTACAATGAAATCTCATTCTGCATTCATGAAATTTAATGCCATTCTTTGATGAGAAACTATGTCAAACTGAGGCCTGTTTTGTTTAACAACGTATACACGTAAAAATGGCTGACTAAAAAAAGATACGACTATAATTAAATTATGGAAGTTGATAAGGAAAAAAAAAGTTTAAATAGTGATGTGTGCTACTGTTTGCTGACTCCCAGACAAAGGTACAAGGTTTTTAGTTCCGGGTTAATTGAGTCTGGAAAATTGCGTGGATGCAGAAAATAATTATTTCGGCCTGTAAAATTAACACGCGATAGTCCGGAGCACAAGCCTGATGTCCTTCATTTTTGGCCACAAAGAGGCATTTTCATCGAGATACAGGGGGAACACAAAATTAGTCACTGATTTCAAGCTATCATAAAATTAATAGTTACTTGATTATTTGGTAAAATTTTTATCCAAAGTTCGTTTAACTCAAAATATTTCCATATGTTTCTTTTTTGGATTTATCGTGGTTTCGTGCACGAGGGCCGAAAGACAAACTGATTTCCTGAAGACGGATTACGTCCAAAATATGAAGGAGATCTACAAATCTGGTAACACGAATTAAATTTCATTCAGCTTTTTCCATATTTCATTTACCTTGTTCACAGATAGACAGATGGACATACATAACTGAGGAATTTTTTTTTCTGGGAAGTCTTCAAATTTTGATTTTATGCCCAGTGCACTTGTCCGATTTCTGTCGGACAAGTCATTAGCGACAAAGTTCACAGAGTGACAGACCAACATATATATCCAAAATAAATATTTTCAAGGAAGTCTTCCAAGTCTCAGTGTACACGTGCGATTTTTGTCGGACAAATAATTAGCCCTATAGTTCACAGAGTGACAGACCGACATACATAGATTGAAAATGGATAGTTTTCGGGAAGTCTTCAAAGTTTGGTTTTAGAACCGGTGTTCAAGTTTGGTTAGTCATTAGAGAAAAAAATGCCGGTGAATGGATTAGCGGTTTGTACATTGGTAACATTTGGGAAGGGCATAAATATCTCCTGTCGAGCTGAGGTATCGCAGAAGTCATTAGCAACACTTTTTCTCTGTATTTTTAAATTTCGGCATGGATGGTTTAATTAAATAATATTATATTCAATTTTAATTATTCATTTATAAACTTATATTAAACAATCTTCAATTAAATTTCAAGGAAGATGCTATAAACTACATTTTCCCTTGGTAGTTGTACAAATTTTTCTTATTTTCTTAGTTTAATTTTGAAATATTTTAAAAATATGTTTTGATTGTAAATTCAGATCCAATTCTGGTTGAATATCCATGAAAAAAATATTATCAAACAAACTTCAGACTACCTAATTGAACAACGTTTATCATTGATATATTATTAAACGTGTTGCTTGAATACATTTATCATTAGTATATTGTAAATATAATTATAATTATTATAATATAATTTAATATATATGAATGTTGTGTAGTGATTATTCTAATCCTGATTTTACTATTTAATTTCATATTCATTCTTTTTGGTTTTCTTTGTATTTATTTTAATTGAAATTCATGTTGGTAGAGAGATATTTTATTCTTATTATGTTCCTTTTATAATTTTGGGAATAGTTTTCTAAGAGTTTTTCTAAATTTTTCTTAAAAAGTTATTATTTTCACTCTTTATTTTCTTCATCAAATTTTGTTATTTATTCAAACTCCACTGTTGCTTTGACTTGCTACTTTTATTGTGTTAAATGTTTAGAACTCAAAATTATTAGAAGATCTAAGTTCGTCTTATGTTTCTTTAATATTCTTATTTTCCAAATTATGTTATTCAAATTCTAAGTTTGTATTTTTTTTGGGGGGGAGGGGCTTTCAATAAACTTTCACGCATTTCCATTCAACCGACAGGGAGCCTTTTTGGCTCCGATTTCGGGGGTATGTGTAGTAATAAAGTATTTTTCACCAGAGTTCGGGGGGAAAGCGGAGTTATGCTTGCACTATCTTTATCAATGCACTTCACGCCTTCAATCATTTTTCGGACCTTCTGTGTTGCTAATGTCTTGTCCATAGAAATTACATGTGTGCATCGGGCCTTTGCTGGATCACAGCCTGAATATTTCTCACGTAGCAAGTAGCGCACACATAGAGTGCTTGCAATTCCAATCAAAAACATAGAAAAACTTCTGCAACTACTGTGGATGTTTGAGCAGAATAGCACATATGAGGTAATACATTTATATTATTTCGAAACCAGTGGATTTTTTATTAGTTTATGGCATGTGAATGTTTGGGCAGAAATACACACTTTTGGTATTCAAGTTACACCCTTTTGTAACCAGGGACCGTTTTATGAGTTTATGCAACAAGTATATACATTTTAACAGAACAGCATACTTTTGGTATTGCAGTTATATTCTTTCGAAACC
>BGPR01001121.1:14459-59876 GCA_013235015.1 Araneus ventricosus
ATCTGGGCTATTATATTAGTAATGCATTCGAAACCAGAGACTGTTTGATGAATTTATGCATTTAGTGTGAACGCTTGAACAGAAGAGCACACTTTTGGTTTTATAGGTATACCCTTTCGGATCGAGGGACTGTTTGTTTCTGTTGACACCATACAATAGAATTTTTCTTAGCAGGTAGAAACGGGAACTCGCCAATGAAGTAAAAGAGATTTTTCAGGATAACCGAATAGGTAAAGGTTGCCGAATTTGGGCAACATTAACAATTTTTTGCAGCAACAGGAAATCTCAATCATTAAAAACACTTTTCCCCTCTATGTATATCGGTATATCGAATAGCCAAAAGCAGCTATCATTTATCCTCAGCATGGAAAATGACATCATTCAAACCGGAAACAGGGCTCCAGAGTCCATTTGTGGGCATTCATCTGTCATTCTCACCTTTTCTGTCACCACAAAATCGATGTGAATGGAAATTAGATCGAGTCCGCCGCAACATTATTGCCATTTACGAATTTCAATGGCCGCCGCAAAAATCACGCGAGAACCATTCATCTTCCTTTGGCGTCACTTTTGGCACATTTTATGCCATTCCAAAAGTGCAACGGGATAGAATGTTTATTGATGTTAGCGGTTGTAGTTCCAGCACGCTAAAGCTCTAAAATGTGGAGTTTTATGTTCTATTTTCTTCGTCTTAACAACTTGTTTGTAATAAATTAAGATATATATTTAGAATGTAGCTATTGTAATAAACGCTCATAAAGACTTTAATGGGGCTGTCGTAAAGCTAAGCATGTTTTATGATAATTTCCCTGGAATAAATTTGCTACGTTATAATAGCATGGTCGAATATTTAAAAATAAATCAAAATGCTAATAAAAAAGAATAGTAGAAGTCCGGCGAATTTGGACCATCTGGACATTTTTTTAATTTACAGTGAAAGGGAATTAGTTTTAACAAAAAAGTAGCAGAAATTTTGTAATATTTTTTATCTTTAAAACAAGACAAAAAAAAATTAAAACACAGACGCGTATTTCTACAATTCAGGAAATAGAATTAAATATCATTTTAAAATTACTATACGTATCATCTCATGAAAGTTACACATTTTTTAGCATGGCAACATGTATAACTTAGCATGTAAGATTTTCATCGGAGTTTTTAAACTTCATCGTGTATAGGACCAGCGGGAGTGGTCTCCTCTAAACTTTCTCGTATACTTTCCCCAAAAGGTGCCGTTCCCCTCCCCCCGCGGGGATGAAAAAAATTCGAACCTACTGTAACCCAGAATCCAATGACTACAGAAGGTTTCTTATTGTAGATTATAGTGATTGTAAAATATTTAGGAAAGAATCAAATTCAAAGAGATGCGTACCGATTAAAACGCATCTAATCACATACTTCCACTCTTGACGGCTCAAGGACAAAGTGACATAATCCTTCGGCTGCACAGAGATTGCTACCAGTACGCATACGCATGGAGAATCGGATTTTAAAAAATGAATATACAATTTGAACGCCTTTTTTCAACCCATCGGAATGAAATTTGGGAACAGAACTATAATTGATGTTACCAACCTTCATACCAATTTTTATTTATCTAAGCCAAAGGGTTTAGGAGATATAATTTTTGGAAGTATGCGATTATACAATCCGAAAGACCATAAACCCTTCGACGGACTTGGTGCAAACTTTGACACGGACCTATATTCATGATGATAAAACTGTGTACCAAATTTTATCCATTTAGCTATTCAAGTTTTTGAGTGATAGTCTTCACATGACGTCGGACAGACAGACTTCGAGTAGACGTATTTTATCTAAAAGTTGATAGAAACCTACAAATTATGTGTAAAGACCACATACCAAATTTCATCCCCGTAGCTCTAATAGTTTTCGAGTTATCGTGTACAAAGACACACAGACAGACATAATTCCAAAATTGTGTTTTTCGGACTCGGGGATGTCTAAAACGTGGAGATTCGTCGAAATCTTGAGTTCGAATTTTTTGACGATTACAGTACTTTATCTTTGTATACTTCGTATAGGAGAAAGTAAAAAAGCATCATTACGTCATTTGCTGACATGGATGAACAATTCTCTGCACATTTAATTACAGTCTGCAATGCTTCTTTTGCTTCCATCCATGTCTCTCTACTTTTTATTATCTTTCTCCTCTCCCAGCACATGTTCTATTATGTCGTCATCAAGACAGAGAGTCACAGAGTGACGGATAGAATTGTCTTCATCCTTACCAATCCGCAATTTCTTCTGATATTTAATCTCATAGGCCTCAATTTCGAATTTAAATGTATACTTCGAATAAGCCTATATTTCAATATTACCGGATCATTTATTGGTGGTTACGAGAACATTTACTGCAGTACATGACGAAAAAAGAAATCAAATACTTAATGGATGTTGACTTGTTTAAATTCCACCTTTTATTTTACTCTGCAGAATGGAGCTGCGTGAACACATTTTTTACGTGACTTTGGGTTGGTTCACTACCAGCGCACAATTAAGCCTTTATAATTTTGGAATCTAAACAATATTTTAATAAAACTGGATAAATTCTGATAAACTTGTTCCATAAGCGCAGGATTGAAAATAAGCTCGATGTTCTGCGGTTCATAAAAAAGTAATTAGTTTTTGTCAGTTTATATATCGAAAAACATGATATATTAATAAATTTTAGTGAAGTTACTTTCAAACAGTCATTTGTGCGTTAAAAGAGATTATTTTCTGAAGTGTAATAAAGTACAAAACATTAATTTCAATTTTAATAATCATTGATTCAAGTAATAATAAATTATTTATCGCAATAATTAACTATTCTTTTCACTGTTTGAACAAAAATAATTACAGACATATAAATAGCTTTAGTTGTTTTTGGCATGAAAAAATATTAAAATTATTACAAAATTTTAATTTTTTTTATCCTTACATCTAACGCTGGATTTTAAGCAGCTAATTTCTGATGTTATCAATCGAATTGAAAATATTTTACGTTCTAAGTCACCGAAAAGAATTAAAATCCATGATCTATATGTTTACATTTCTTGCGTAAAGCATTGAAAAATTAAGAGTATGGTAGAAATGTACATACAAAATTCTCTGAATCATTAAGACTGTGTGAGACAGGATATTAGAGCACACAGATTACTGAACTGCTTGATTAATACCTGTTCATTCTTGAATTATGAAAGCAGCAACACTGTTGTCAGCATAATCACACGTTTAATTTCAGCGTGATACTCCAGCATCAATCATGTCGGATTCTCAAAGGACATTATGTCGTGTGAAATACTTCCGCTTGCTGAATTTCATTTATTTTCTTATTTGAATTTCAACATTTCAGCCACTGAATTAGAGGAAAAGCTCCAATTTCTTTTCTTCTTGACTTATACAAATGTGATATATTGTTATACTTCAACAATATATCGTATTTTATGTTAAATTTCTTGGCATAATGAAAACAATCGAGTTTCGAGAAATTATGAAAGTAGCAACACTGTTGTCAGCATAATCACACATTTAATTTCAGCGTGATACTCCAGCATCAATCATGTTGGATTCTCAAAGGACATTATGTCGTGTGAAATACTTCCGCTTGCTGAATTTCATTTATTTTCTTATTTGAATTTCAACATTTCAGCCACTGAATTAGAGGAAAAGCTCCAACTTCTTTTCTTCTTGACTTATACAAATGTGATACATTGTTATACTTCAACAATATATCGTATTTTATGTTAAGTTTCTTGGCATAATGAAAACAATCGAGTGCGTTTTGTATATCAACTCTTTCAACGATTGAGTCCAAAATTTGAAATATATTTACAATTTGGGAGTCTAGAAGATGAACCGAATTTTCGCTTGTTGTGTTTTTCCGTCCAAAACTTGATAGAAATCTGCAACTTTTGTGGGATGATGACATGTCAAATTTCATCCTTCTAGCACTTTATACCTGCAGTTATCGTGTTCACGGATAGACTAATATAATTTGAAATATAATTTTTTTCCGTTCTCGAACCGAACTTCAAAATGTCATCTAATATCGGTGTCGAATTTCTTGACGATTGCAATGCTTTCTCTTTGTATACATAGGTCAGTCAAAAAGTTAGTAGCATTCCTTCGTAAAAACTTCTTGGAAAAAGGATTTGTGTATATATAAAAAACGCTAACGTACGTGGTACAGAAAAGAGGTTAATTTCTCTTTTATTGATGGTAACGATCGGTTTGTTTACGCAACAAACTGGCAGCCATCTTAGGCACAATTTCATAGGCATACACTGCTACTATACTCGTTCTAGAAAAAGAAAATCAGTTTACGACGTCGAGTTCACATTATTTCTTAAAATATAGTGAAACTTTGAATGAAATTATTTAAAAGAGATCAGTTAGAAATGAAGCAGATGGGCTTAGGCGAGCCAAAGAACGCTCAGATAAATGCCAAAATAGTTTAAGTCAGCATGTTAAATCCAAAAATTTGGGTGAACACCATGGAGCTTATTGTTGTGAACTTTTTCATAAAAGTGACCAGTTAGAAATGAAGCAGATGGGCTTAGACGAGCCAAAGAACGCTCAGATCAATGTCAAAATAGTTTAAGTCAGCGTGTCACATACAAAAATTGTGGTGAACACCATGGAGCTTACTGTTGTGCACTTCGTATATTGGGCACTAATCCGTTATACGCACGACACTTTGCGCTTATTTTTTTTGTCTTGGCAAATTTTCTTGGAGCGCTGAATCGCCAGCTTGGCTCTATTTCTTTCTTGACGATAGTTGTATTTTTGGAGAGCTGAAGCATCAGAAGCCAGAATGCGCTAATCTGGCCAAAATGCATTTTGTGCATATAACGGACGCTCTGCGTGGTATTAGCTGGTTTTATTGAAACCTTGTGGCAACACTACAGACATTTATCTGTACTGCGTTATGTAGCGGCTTGGACGGGGCAGTTTTAGTTTGCTTGCCAATCAGTCGAGAACAAATCTGGGCAGTCGCCGGTTGCGTCCAAATTTGGAAATGCGTGGAGTGTTTTGGTTTTTGTGGGAAAAATGATCCAAATGCACAGAAATTCATAGGCACCCTATTAGCACAAGATATTTCACGATATCTCTACGACGTTGTCCGATATTTTGAATGCCGTACAATATCGTGAAGATATCGTAAGAATATTGTAGAGCTTCTTGTGCTATTAAGGCAGTTACACGAAGGGTATACTGAAAATTTAATTCACTTAAAGCTATCTCAAAATGATGCTACATGTTCGAAAACTGACATACCGATGTTGACGATGGTCAAACTATCCCTTGGATGATGACGTGAAAGTTGTAACCCATCTATGGTTAATGGACGTAAATTCTTCGAAGAAGGCATGGAAACACTGACCAGATAGAAATTTTAGTTTGAAGAAATCTTGCTCTACAAATCTGCAAGCTTGCAACAAATTTGACACGGCAAGAGTTCAAGCTTGTAACAAGTTTACGCAAATGAGTTAGTCACCACGAGTCAAACTTGTTACAAGCTTGCCGCGTCAAACTCATTGCAAACTATAGCAAAAACAGAGCACGAAGACAACCTGGGATTCGAATCCCCGACATCTCGCTTCCTAAACCTATCATACTAACCACTCAGCCAGCTAGACTCTGACAGGAGAAGATAGATTGCGCTAATACATCGTGCATACGATTTATTTTATACTGTTTTCTTGATTTCATTAATTTTTTTAAAAAATTGTGTTCAGAATATGATTTGATGTCAAGAGAGAGCGATTTTCGCTAATAACTACGTTTTGCTAGTAGAATAAATAATAAAATTAGGATTCAAAAGTAATTATTTTTAAAATGGGGCAAAATGCATGTTATTATTTTTCAACAAAGATTGACTGTTTTTTTTTCAGGTTTAATTTTGTTTAGGAACTCTAAAATTTCAACTTTAAGAAAAGGCGATATAGTTTTCTTTAAATTGCGAGTTCTATATTTATTAAAAAAATGGACAAATTTTTAATTTTTTTATTAAAAAGTTGGTTTTTTCACAAATTAAATTAAAAATGATTTATTGAATTAATAGAAAGAAGGACGAGGATATGCTATTAAAAATCGGATGTTTTTTAAAACAGAAACAAAGATTATCTGTAAGTGTGCTGTTATCTTTGCAGAAAACTTGTTTTTCAATCGTGGTATGAAGTTTTCATAACAACTTCACAGCAAACTTGTTTTGCAAGTGGTTAAGTCGATTATGCTTCGTTATTTTGCAGGAAGTTTGCTGCAAAGTTGCCATATCAAGTTTGTCATGACAAGCTAATATAAAAAAAAAATCAAACTTGCTGCAAGTGTACATGCTATCTGGGTTGTGACGTGCCTTGACAAATATTTAAATAAAGGTGCTGATTGCGTTGAAAATAGATTTTGTATGCAACTTTAATGTACATATAAAATTATTGTAAAATTTCTAATCTGTATTGCTTTCTCAAGCAATTCAGCTAAATTTTTGACTGACAGACATGTGAAGCAAAATTTCTGATGTGAAGCGAAATAATGTTAGATTTCCAAACTATGTCCAAACAGTTCTAATTAGAAATTCAAAGAGATCCAATTTTCAAGGTGTCATTTTCTTCGAGACAGATTTAACTATTGAAGCATATCTAAACATGCGAAACGAAATATTGTGTAATCTAATTTATTGATTACCTAATTCTAAATATTTTGTAATTTAATTTATTGATTACCTAATTCTAAATATTGTGTAATCTAATTTGTTGATTACCTAATTCTAAATATTTTGTAATCTAATTTATTGATTACCTAATTGTAAATATTGTGTAATCTAATTTAACAATTAAAAGAAATTTCTATTTCAAGGAAGTTCTTCTTAGCTTCCGGTATCAGTCAGGGAAACGTGAAAAACATGTGAAACTAAATAAAATTGAAAGTTCAGACCTTAAAAATTGAAAAGAAATTCAATTTTTAAGGTATTAAATTCTTCGATTCAGAAGTCAGCTGTGACCAAATATGGCCGATTCTTAGTCTCGCTGAATCGTCGGCGAGACTTTCGTGCGACTGAGGAGATCGTTAAAATCCCATCCTGCTTTGTTGGCCGTTGTATTAAGTTTCCTGCTAATAAATGATTAAAAGGCATAGAAATTTGTATTGAATGGAATCATCTGGATTTCTGGCCATTCATTGAGCGCGAATGAATGAGTCGCCTGTGGCGCCATCTCCCATTTGGACATGGCAATCTCGAAGTTTCTGGAGGAAATTATGGATGCGTGTGAATGATATCAAAATGTCTGTCTTCTGACGGCGATTTGGAAACGAGTAAGCGAATGAATATTTGCGCAGGTGCTTCGAAATGTTGTCCGAGGGAATTTGTATTCATGACTCTTCAGACAAGTCACGAATCCCATGATTGATCAATAGCAAAATTCTGCAATTGTTTAAATTATATGTTCAGTCAAAATGCCCATGAATAATCTCTGAATATTTCAACCAGACTGAAGTCAACTTATATTAAGTGATGGGTATTCGAGACATTTAATAACTTAGTTAGGATTGCATTTGAATATAAAATAAAGTTTCAACAGAAATGTGTAATACCTCTTTATAATTTTGACAATTTTTTACATTGTTTAATTACATACACTGATTTAATCGTCCTGTTTCATATTTGTAAAATAGGGATTTTAAAATCGATTTTTAACTCTCTTCCTGATGGGTAAAAACTTAGAAATTTTGAATTTTTTTGTATCACTCTATGACAATATACTATTTTAATATTTTTAGAACTTTGTTATCTGTTATTCAGAATCGAAATTCGATAAGTTTTGAGAGTTGCCACCTGGTATAGAATTTAAGAAAAATTTATTACAAGATTCAATAATAGTTATGAAAACGAAGTATAAATTGAAAAATAGTAAATGATTAAGGTAAAAAATTTTATTTTTGAGTCTCCTAAAAATAGTATATATATAAAAAAAGTGATTAATTAAAGTTATTTAACAAATCTGTTTCTTGTTTGAAGAGATAGAAGTTTAATTTCTAATTTTCACCTGCTTCCTGATGTGCTAGAGCTTTCAAATGTTGTGTACTATTTACTTTCCAAGAATTATTTTATTCTGCTCTCTAAATTGATATTTTCAGAACTTAATTATCATTTAATAAAGGAAAAATTTCCTCTAATTTAATAGAAAAAAATTTTCCATCAAGCGTGGTGCGGTAAACCTGGAGTTTAGGGTGCGTACAGTTTTCTCGTCAATTTTCTTTGGCGCAATTTTATTTGCCGTCTCCAAACACTGTTGAGGATGCGCAGTGAGTTTTTTATAGATCTCCTGCTCATTCGATGCCTATGGCATCCCAAAACGAGAGATGAGCACGCAATGCCTTCAGCATTGCAAGTGTACACAGGGCAATTTTTTTAAACTTAAAAAAACCTCAGTTGCTTCGCTTTCAGCAAAGCGGGCACCTCGCAGCTTCGCTTTTTCATTGAGAAACAAAACACACAGGGAAAGCACGAACACAAGAAAAACACAGCGTCTGAAGACGATGAAACGAAGCAAGGGAACCATTGTTTCCAGAAAAAAAAACATTCCTTGTTCGATATTTCGAAGCCATAATCAGCAACACAGAGAAAGAGAATCAACAAACTTGATGAACGAAAATAGATAGAAGAGAAGCGAAATGTTATTGAAAAAATCGTTTGGTAAATGATCAAAAATTCCAAACGAAGTATTATTCAAATTCGTACACCCACCAATCAAATCGAAGAGAGCAGACAGTGGACCAATGGAAATGAGGCGAAATTATGGGCATGCGCCGTAGACCGTTAAACAAATCACTGTCGGCGCATGCTCAAACGACGCCGAAAAAATTTTCAACTGGCATCCAAAACAAATGTTCTGTCACTCTCTGTCTTGGCGACAAACAATTGGCGAGCTTAAGGGAAACGAAGTTCGTACGCAATCTAAACTTCAGGTTAACCCGTGGTGCCACCTGGTAGTAAATTTGAAAAAAAAATTATTTGATTATTCCATAATGTTTAGAATCATGAATTATGAACTGAAAAAAAAACCGAAAATATAAAAAATAAAAATTTTACTTTAGTTCTCTAATAAATGCCTTTTTGAAAAAGCTGTTTTTATTAAATGCATTCTTATTTCTGTTGCTTTCGTTGAAATAGAATATTAACTACTGAAGGACTATACTTGAAAGCTTAAATTTATAAGAGTAGTCGAGAGATACTCTTTTAATTTTTGATTCAAGGAACACTCAGAATGCCAAGTTCTATTTTCATTGGAATAAATAATGTATTAAAGATACTTTCGGAATCTTATTTAAGATTGCAACTTTCATCAAAGCGGAAATTTCGTTCCTTTTTAGAAAAGAAGCAAATGAAATGCATTATTTATGAATATATAATTATTTGAAGAAGTGGTAATTTGGAAGTTATATACTTTATAAACAAGAGGAGCATTTAAGTAGATTTTGCACATGCGCGAACTAAATAATTTTAATCTTTGATTGTTACGATTGTAATCACAGGTAGACGCTAGCAGATAAAAAACTTTACAACTTTATAATTACATTGAAAAAAAAATCCACAGTATAGGGGAAGGTTGATAAATTTAATCCCTCTGATTATTTTGTAATGTACAGTGACAGAGAATTAAATTTAATAAAAAGCAAATAATAGAATTTTTTGGTAGGTTGTTTATCTTCGGAACAATGTAATTAGCTTTTCATAAAATATACTTTAAGGTAGAAAAAGCTTTAAAAATATGTCATCTTTCAAATTACGTAAAGTGGTTTCCTGGGTTGAACCAAGGGTTTCCCTAATTGAACCACCAATTTCTTTAAGCACAATTTAAGTAAAAATTTTTCTTCATTCTCCAATTTACGACATCACACGATGTAGGAACTTCAAGTATAATATTTTAAGCACTGTATCAGTTCTTCTTCTTCATATGTTTTTGGACAAATGATGGAAAATCACATAGTATTAGTTTATGTTTTCTTTGAGCAAATGTTTTGTGTCGTCAATGTCCTGTTAGTCTGTTTTTTTATTAATATTTTTCCACTTTCAATTTATAAGGACTACGAAGTTTTATTACTACTTTCTGGGCTTTTTCTACAGTTCAAGTTAATAGTCTCATTGATTTCACCTGCTAGTAGTCATTTATAGTCATTTATAAAACTACTAGTAGTCAGTCTTTGCAACTTTTAGACAAAAACAGCGACAAAGACCCTAATCTTATCTTTAAACTATTTCTGTTAATTTTTGGTAATAAATTGTAACTATGCAAATTTCTTGCCTGAAAATATAATCAGATATTTTTCTACTTACTTTAAAACGGTTTAAGGGATTTTCGACTTTTGTTAAATTGCTTAATTGATGATATCTAAATCTAAACACTGATTGTTCAAGTGTAACCACGTAGGTGTTTTTCTCAAAAATGATTTGCACGAAATTTGGCCGTTGCAACTTAACCCTCTAAGGGTTTTTACTTATTTCATGGCCCAAATGTTTAATAGAAGTAAAACTATGACACCGGTCCAATCAAGGCGCTGATGATATAATCACCTATCAACATAATCGCCAATGCAATTGTGGGACTTGTCATAAGGTTTAAAGAGTTTGAAATTCATTTTACAAAAGAATTCGCCGCCAGAGAATGAAGCTACTCTGTAATAAAATCTTGAGGTACATGAAGTTGTACGACGTATCTCTTTCATGTGATAGTCACTGGGTGACATATCTGGTGTAAGCGGCAGAATGATCAGAATCATCGGAACTGCGCGTATGTGCGAGAGCGTATTACCTTAAACCATGACCAAACCGGGATTTAAGGTTTTCCAAAGCGTTTTTGGATTTCTGACACAGTTCGCGATATATTCTTATTATGCAACAACCCGGAATTTCAGCAACAAATGCTATTTCAGCTATCTCATTTATCCATACGAATATCTTTATACCCGCGCGATACGCTGCATACGAATAGTTATATTAATGATTTTGGACACTATAAATGAAATATTGACTTACAATATGTTTACTGTTTTCCATGAAATCCATGTGTTTTCACTGTCTGAAGCCTTCTTCGATACTTAGTTGAAACAGGAAATGGCTAACATTGTGGCAAAATCAATAAATTTGATATATTCCTGAATCCGTTTTCAGATCTGAAAATGAAGTAATACAAATGAATAAACGCATGATACTCGTAACTTTCCGCATTTAACAAGAATAGTATATTATAAGAAACAAATAAGCAAAGGAATAAACTCACAATACTTCTGATTTTCCCACATTTATCAAGTATCAAATAATATTAAAAAATAAGCAAATGAATATGTATTTAATACATAAAATTTTCAAATTTTTTGAGGATCAAATATTATTTTAATCAAATTAGAAAATAAATAACCTTAAAGTACTTACAGTTTTTCACATATATCAAGTATTAAAGAATATTAAAAAATAAGCAAATGAATAAACCCATAATACTTTTAATCGACATTATAAAAACTGGTATATTCTAAGAATTTTTTAACAGAATAATATAACAAATTTCGAGCGAATAATATTTATAATAATGATTCAGAATGAATTCATATAGATATTAGCTCGTTTTCTATTGTAAATCTGATTTTCGAAAGATTCTGTTGATACTCTCGAAGGTTTTATTTTGCTATTATAAAACAACATAGAAATATGCTATTCAGTCAACAAAAATCTTTAAAACTTTAGGATATATTCACACTTTCATTTATTAATGAAAATCATTTGTGAAAATCAGAGTATTAAAAGTGACTCCATTCTGATTGTTTCAATAAATAGTATAAAGCTTGATTTTTAATCCAATCCCAAAACTAGAATACATATATAAAGAAATTGCTAAAAGAACAGTTCGTCGATTAAATGATGGTTTAGATACAACAATGAAGCAGCGCATCATTACATATAAAAATAAAACTTCAAACAGATTGACAATTTTAAACACTCGAACACTCTAAGAATTTTTCAACAGGATAATAAAATAAAATTTGAGCGTACGACATTTATGGACGAGTTTCCTGTTTTGTTTATTTTGGGTAATGAAGAACTTCCGCTATACCGACCAATTTCGGGCATAATGATGCGTCAATGGGAATCTTTAAAATTTCAAAACTCTGTTTGAAGATGTTAATTAATTTTAAAGTAGAGTTTTTTATCGTTATGCCTTAAGGAAACTTCGAAAATATTAAATCTGATTTTCCTATTGTTCCTCTCAATTGTGTGTTATTAGCTCTCAATGTTAGTTATCAATTGTTTCAGCTCTCAATGTTTACTTAAATAAGAATCTCATTTTCTAGAAACGCTGCAATATTTGTTCGTTATCGCTCTTTTTCGGCGACTTGTAAGGCTTTTTTGTCGGTTAAATTTTTACTAAATGATTTAGCTAACTACAATCGTTCCATTTGGAATTTAGCCATTTTAAAAGTCGTTTTCTTTATCATTTTGAATAGAAATAATTAAAGGAACTGAATAACACAGAAATAAACTCTTTGTGTACTAAAGAAAAAACTGATTCGAGCTTGGCCCTTGATACAGTATCGAAAGGATTGCCTAAATCGGAGGGTTACCGGAAAATGGTCTATGAAACAAAACAGAAAACTAGCCCATAATAAATATTTTAGAATTAATTTAAGCATTTTTTGTTTGTTTTTAGTGTGAATAGATTTTCGGAAGATTTTGTGGATTCTACAGAATGTTTTATTTTGTTTTCAAAAAATAATATAAAAGTATATTATTATGTGAAGAAAAATAGAAAAATCCTGAAACAACATTTTCACAGTTTCAAATATTATTAAAACTCAGAGTATAAAAAACGTTTGCCATTCTGATTGCTTCAATAATAAGTATAAAAATTATTTTTTAATCCAAATTACAAAACTAGTGCACACATAAAAGAACAATCCATCGATTAAATAATGGCTTAAATAAAACAATAAAGAACTGCATCGTTCCACATAAAAAAATTGCTAAAACTTCAAACTCATTGACATTTTTAAAAATTGGTTCACTTTAAGAATTTTTCAACAGGTTAATCCAACCAGGCAAACGATTTTTAAAATAAGAATTCAAAAATTAAATCAACAAAGCAAACGATTTACTTAAAACAACTCAAACTCTTACTTGAGACTTTTAGAATAATTTCTCCTTAGCTCTCACGTTAAGAGAGTTTTTAATAAAAACTTAAGCACTAACTCAGCACAGTTGCTCGCTTGGCACGCAAGCTGTTGTCACGTGACTCTGGAGTAGCAACTGGTGGGGGAAGAAAGGGGAGGGCTCTACATGCAAATGAAGCCGGCTGTTCCAATGGTTTGAATAAGTTAATTAAATAATCGAGTTTGTTCTTTTTAACATAACGAAGAGGCTAGAAAAAAATTATATTAAGTTTTCTGCGACTAAGAGTGTAAAGAGAGGAAATTTGAGCAATTTAGCCGACATCGACGTTTTTGGTTTTTTGTTGAGTCAGTCATAAGCAACCGTTTAACAATCAGCTCCTTCAGTTTTGAAGAAGGGAAATTTGAAGACTCAATGATTAAATACTTGAAATTAGTTTATGTGCAAGACTATGAATTTCGATTTAATTGACTAATATTTAATTTCCTTTTGAAATAAGTGTCAAGATCGTTATAATAAGCCTTTGAAAAATACAGATTCTTTTTCTTTTCTCACTTTCTCATATGCGAAATATAGAAGCTGAATGTACTGCAATCGGCGAGGAATTTGCCCTCGAAATTTTGATTAATCTCGAAGTTTAGTAATGAGTTTCATGAATTTTGAAGATTAAATGCGTTAAAGTGGTTTCTAGGTTAGAGTGCGAATTTCTATTTAATTGACTAATGTTTGCATTTACAATTGAAATAAATGTTTAGTGCCTTGGTTACAAGCGATTTAGAATTTCTTTTTCATTTTCGTACCTTTCTTATCCTTTGCATTCGTCAGGAAATTCATGCTCGAAATTTTGGTGAATCTCCGCGTTTACCAATCAGCTTCTTCAGTTTCGAAGAAGGGAAATTTCAAGACGACAAGGTTCAATGATTAAATACGTGAAATTAATTTATGTGCAAGACTATGAATTTCGATTTAATTGACTAATATTTGCTTTTTCTTTTCAAATAAGTGTAAAGATCTTTATAATAAGCCTTTGAAATATATATATTCTTTTTCTTTTTTCGCTTTCTCGTATGCGAAATATAGAAGCTGAATGTCCTGTCAAGGGATTTGCCCTCGAAATTTTGATTAATCTCGGAGTTTAGTAATGAGTTTCAGGAATTTTGAAGATTAAATGCGTTAAATTGGTTTCTAGGTTAGAGTGCGAATTTCTATTTAATTGACTAATATTTGCATTTACAATTGGAATAAATGTTTAGTGCCTTGGTTACAAGCGATTTAGAATTTTTTTTCATTTTCATACCTTTCGTATCCTTTGCATTCGTCAAGAAATTCATCCTAGAAATTTTGGTGAATCTCCGCTCCTTCAGTTTTGAAGGGAAATTTGAAGATGACAAGGCTAAATATGATTAAATGCGTGAAATTAGTTTATGTGCAAGACTATGAATTCCGATTTAATTGACTAATATTTGCTTTTCCTTTTGAAATAAGTGTAAAGATCGTTATAATAAGCCTTTGAAAAATATAGATTCTTTTTCTTTTTTCAGTTTCTAATATGCGAAATATAGAAATTGAATGTGCAGCAATCGTCAAGGAATTTTCCCTCGAAATGTTGATTAATCTCGAAGTTTAGTAATGAGTTTCATGTATTTTGAAGAAGATTAAATACATTAAATTGGTTTCTAGGTTAGAGTGCGAATTTCTATTTAATTGGCTAATATTTGCATTTTCATTTGAAATGAATGCTTAGTGCCTTTGCTACAAGCGATTTAGAATCTTTTTTTCATTTTCGAACCTTTCGTATCCTTTGCATTCGTCAAGAAATTCATCCTCGAAATTTTGGTGAATCTCAGCGTTTAGCAAATCAGCTCCTTCAATTTCAAAGAAGTAAACTGAAAAAACTACAAGGTTTATTGTTTAAATACGTAAAATCAATTGAACGGAAATTGTATTAGTATTTGAACTAAATTTTGATTGATAAACACAATGAAAATGAAATGAAGTTCTGAAGCTAATGAAGTTAATGTTTAACACGTTCACGCTGGCGCTGCAATTCATGTTTTTCTCCTATGGGTGACGACTCTAAGAACGTTTTGCTTTAAAGGGCGGTGCCGAACTAAAATGAAAAATTGCTGCTCTTCATTTTTTTACCACTATTACTGTCAGATTTATGACTGAATGACTACTGTTTTTGAAATGTTTTAAGAAACTACATAGAAATAAATAAACAATTATGTTTATAATATTGAATTCTTATGCCTATATTATCGAATTTATTACATACGTTGTATTTATAATACTGAGTTGAAATAAAATAAACTACTTTTTCAATGTATATACGTTGGATTTCCATTATTTCAATTTAAAACTATATGGAAATTTTTTGTAGTTACTAAACCAACTAAATTGTTAGTGGTTAAACTGTTAGAAAAGCGTTAAGCAGAATGACTCTTAAAATATGTACTCAATAAAACAAAAAATACTAAACAGCCATGGGAAAAAGTAGAGCAAACAGAACAAAACTGTCTTCTGCTTTTAGTTCGAAAGGATAATTGCAGTATTTGATTTTAGTTTTTTCCTTTTCCTTCCATCTGGGATATTTCGGTTCGTAGAGAAACCACCATTGACTTAAAAGTCAATTACTCTACAGATAAATATCTCAATTTTTGTGAAACTTAGAATCCCAGCAGAGGGTGGAAACTTTAGAAAGTCCATCTGCCGGATTCTTTTTCTTCTCCTTTTTTTGTTTCTATTATTGTGTTGACTTTGTCCTATGCGTGTTCTTTCAGTTTGTTAGTTAATCTTTGTGTTATTTAATCTTAAAATATGCGATATATTGACGATTACTTTGGTATGATGTTTCTATACTGTAATACTTTCTGTAAATTGCGTGATGTAACGTTGCGCACAGAATATAACAGCTTACAAAGTTCACAGATGGACCTAGACCCACCAAATATGTCCAAAACAAACTTTTGAGCTATTTTTTAAAAATTTTTGTTCAAATTTTATTTAATCAAAAATTAAACGATATTATGATCCTTTTCCACGGTAACCATCGAAAACGTTACAGCAGAAAGTGATTTTTACACTATTTTAAAACTCAAAAAATTATCTTTTCAACAATAAGAATCTTACAGTTTTTCTCCAATTTTAATAACTTTCTCTATATTAATTTAAACACAATTTGCAATAGAGCTATTTATTGTTGTAATGTAATTCAAACCAAGTTTTGTCTTTCATCAAATAATTTCATTATATGGTTTATCACTGTTAAAGTTATTATAAAAAATTACTTTCGATGAATACTAAACCCAAGGCAGAATTTCAACCTTCTCTTTTATTTCTTAATACAAATAAATTGAATAATTTAAAAATTAAGAATTAATTAAGAAATTAAAATTCTTGAACTTTTTTCTTTTATCTTCATTACATTTAAGATTAAACATTGGAAGTAATCAGTGACGATTTTTTTTAGAAAAAGAAATCTGCCCACTTTTAAAAACTCTTCCTCTTTCCCGAAAGAGTGCTAATTTCAATTTAATTGACTAATATTTGCATTTGCATTTGAAATAAGTGTTGCTGCCTTTGCAATAAGCGTTTGAAAAATATTTATTCTTTTTATTTTAATTTCTCGTATTCGAAGTATAGAAAGAGAATGGTCTGCAATTGTCAAGACATTCGTATTCGAAATTTTGATTAATCTCTACGTTTTAGACTTCCCTGAGCGTAACAAAATTACCTTTTGATTTATTTATGCGTTTCTGTTAAAAGGATAATTCATAAATACCAATTGCGGATCGTCCATTAGAGCTGCCGAGCTGCAGTTCCCCTGAAATTATTTTAAAAGCTTGTACATTCATTTGCCTTCTAATTGGCTTACTCTTCCACTTTGAGAGTTCAATGATAATTAAAAATTTTTGCATCTTCCATTATTGACTTGCCGTTTTTGCATCTTCCAGTAACCCCTAGCACATATAAGTGGCATTTCCGATAATCTATTAATTTATATTCTATCATGTTTTGTGTTTTCTATCTCCGATAACAATTTGGGCTCTGGCTTCTGCATTCCAACCAATTTTATTTCCAAGCAGCAATCATCAATATTCTGCGGGGGGGAAATCGGTGTTTAGGATGAAATTTATTTTGTTTCATAGGTGTGTAGAAACCCACGCAACGCCATTTGGTGATGATGAAGCTCTCCATGTGCTGATAAATTGTGTTGTCTTTAGCTATAGAGCTAAAAAAGATTAGCAGTAGTTCCTTACTCAATCTAGGATGATTACCAAAAGATTAGCACTAGTTCTTTACCCAATCTAGGATAGTTACCAAACTATTATCATTAGTTTCTTACCCTATATAAGATGGTTACCAAAAGATTAGCATTAGTTCCTTACCCAATCTAGGATGGTTACCGATGATCCAATTCACTCAGTGCACTGAAACTAAGATTAGCATTAGTAGTAGTTATAAGATGTCACTACTTAGTGAAATCTTATATTAGTGACTGTTATGTCACTAAGATTAGCATTAATTCCTTACCCAATCTAGGATGGTTACCGATGATCCAATTCACTCAGTGCACTGAAACTAGGACATTAATCAAAGTATCATTGCATATGCTTTATTAATCTTAATAAGATACTAGCGGAAGTTTTCTGAATTGGACTTTGTTATAACCTTATAAATATGGCAAGTTTTATGTTAAGTTTCGAAGAAGAAAGCTGAATATGCATTTTATACCTTTTCTTCGAAACGGATTTTTCTAAAATTTCAATACCACATAACGAGTGCCATCAGTCTGGCGTGCTGCGTTTTCGAGTTGTCGTGTGGAAAGACAGACAAAACTAAGACTTGCATAATTCCAACCAGCGGGAGTGGCCTCCTCTAGACTGCCGCTAATACTTACTTCCTCCCCAACACCCCGCATTAATATTGCCGACCTTGGAAAAGACTGGGACCACCACCAGTGCTCAGATTTTTATTTCCCTCGGAATCGGTCAAGGCCAAGAGGTGACAAGACTAGCGGAAATCACCCCTTCCACCCTCAGCTCGTGTTTCGCTTCGTAGTTTCATGTAGAAAATCGAGTACACTTTTTAACCCTCTCACACCGAGCGAGGCGGTCTAAAAATATTCCCTTAACATCGACGAAGGCCCGTCTGAGGCGGTTGACTTCTTCTCACGGGAGGTGAGGTTCTGAGATCGCTTAGGAGATAAGCGTGGTAGGGGTCCAATCATCCTTGCCAACCACAGCCCATTTCTCTGCGTCTTTAGGGAAGATTATAGCAGGGGGTAATTGACCACCCATGTTGGGAGAGTCCAATTCATGTCGCTTCCTTCCCCAAAGTCCTGATCTTACGGAAGTTAAAAGAAAAAAGTTGTCTCGGGATTAAAAAGTTAAACACCTTATGTTTGATCGATTGGATTCAAAATTTGATACATATCTACAATGTGGGTAAGAAGGCTACAAACGAAATTTTATTTACCTAAGTGGTTGCGTTTTAGAATTATTGCATTCACATGCAAACGATTATACAGACTGATAGACAGTCAATCCGTTAGCAAATTGGGTCAAAAATATAATGCGCCTCTACAATTCTGATGATAAACTTATGAACCGAATTTCATGCATCTAGCTATTTTCATTTTTGAATCATCATGATCACATGATTATGTTGCAAGACAGATTTCGCCCAACATTTGACAAGAATATACAAATTCGGTGCACTGACCTCATACCAAATTTCATCTGTTTAGCTGAATGCGCGTTTGAGTTATCGTGTTCAGAGAGACATGATTCCAAAAGTGTGCTTCGGACTTGAGAAGTTCTAGAACGTGGAGCTTCAACGAAAATCTCGAGGTTGAATTTTTTGACGATTCCAAAACTTTGCCTTTGTTAGCGAATAAAAACCCCATGAATTGAAAATTTTCCGTTTTAAAATTGACTTTTATTTTAGAAGGAAAGAAAAGGTTTTTTTTCTCTCTTTCATTTTCAAACTATAATCTTTTTTTTTTCCAAACAAACTTAGGAAAAGAGTTAAGTGTTCCAGTCAAATTTAATTAAGATAAAAAAAAGCTACACATAAAAACATTAAAAAAATATTAATTTTTTTTTCACATTACACTTACCTAAAACGGGGGGAAATTTCATGTTCTAATTAATCCTTTTGTACTTACACTATACATCAAGTTACAAAAGCGAATTGATAAAATACTCTTATGCAAACCCGCGAAAAAATATATTAGTCTTCATTAACAATTCCTGGGTTCAAATTAACAGTCTTTGGGGTAAAAAAAGTTTTTATTCGGGATGAAAGCCCATTATACTTTTGGAAAGTCAGAAGCAACTCATTACTTAAATCAGACATTCGAAATCATTCTAATTAAGAATTTAGATTAATACCTTCATCCAATTTGCAAAACCTGAAATGAACGATGGGATAGAAAAGGGGATGAGGTCTGCTGTCTTCCGGTTTAAAGTGGTGCAAGTTCGAGTCTAGCGTTTCGTTTGTTCGATAGGGAGGTAGCTGAAAGGCATTCTAATTGCCACCGGAGTATTTTGAAGTTTCTGCTTCTAATTTAATTGAATAAATGTTCTTGTTTAAAGGATTCAACAAATATTCATTGTTTTACCTCTTTAAATTATGTAATTGAAATGATTATATGCTCTTTTATTTTGATTAAAAATTCTTATTCTGAAACATTAAATAATAAACAGTTGCCTAGAAGTGCAGCAATAGGTATTACTAAGAAAAAAAGCTTATTGCCTTATTATTTGTGTTAAAAACTGAAAAGAGCATTGTTTCCGATTAAAGAATTCAAGAAATATACATTGTCTTCCTATTCTAAATTGTATAATTTACATGATTATGTGTTCTTTTACCTTGATTTAAAATTTTCGTTTGCAGAAAGGTTGATGGATAAAAAGTTGTCTAGAGAAAGGCAGTAATATGTAGTATGAACAGAAATAGCTTATAACTTTATTATTTGTGTTAAAAAATGCAAACACATTTTGCTCATATATTGGTTCATACAAAAAGTAAATCTCCCACAGGCCGTAAAAGACACAAAACATAATCATCTGGAAACGCTTATTGAAAAAGATACAGCATTCTTTCGGCTAGCTCTAAATGTGAGAACCACCGGCATTGAAGCACATTTCAAACCGTGAGACCCATATCTGTATATCGGTGTCAAGGAAATCCACCACCGGAGAGCGAAGCCAGCCTGTGACAGCTGTCTGACTGCGCATTGTCGTCACTGGGGAATTGCTATCTGGCCAGGAACCTTTTCAGGTGATGGAACAGATGGTAGTCGCTGGGAGACTGCTCCACGATCACATTCGCCGTCATGAGACCCTGCGTACCCAACAACTGTTGTAGCGGTTCCACTGGAATGTGTTTCACCATTCCGCCTATACTCCCGATGTTGCTCCCAGTTTTCCAGCACCTGAAAAGACTCCTGGCCCGGCAGGAGTCTTTGACTGCTCCACGACCACGCTCGCCCTCATGCGATGCTTCTCACACAACAACTGTTGTAGCGGTTGGGATGTGTTTGACCATTCAGTCTATACTCCAGATCCTGCTCCCAGTGTTCCAGCACCTGAAAAGAGTCCTGACCCAGCAGGAGCCTTTGTCTAACTTTCTCTAATTTCTAACTCGAAATTTTGATGTATCTTCACCACACGTTTCAGAACTTACAGAGAAAATAATAATCTGGAATTATGTCTGTCTAACGATTGCTTGTGTGTGGACGTGATAATGAAAAAAATAACGAGCTAGAAAAATTAAATTTGGATGCTGCCCTTATAACAAAATTGAAGATTTCTATCAAATTTTTAAACGAAATCCGTCTTTCTGTCTCTTAGTTCCTCTGCAAGCGAATATGGTAGTTTTGAAACGCCAAAATGGATTAAATTTAGAATATACTTTTATGACTTGAATTTTGATATTTGAAAGAATTTAGACCTATTTCTTCTAAGGGTTGACTACCTGACGGTTTGTCTATGCATGGATATGAGAATACAATAACTCAAAAATGTGACAAGCTAAATAAATGGACTTTCATAAGTAATCTTAGCATCAAAATAGTAAATAGTTATCAAATGTTGAACCCAATTGTCCAAAGGGAAAGGCCCAAATACATACTCTATTATCTTCACTGAAGTGCGAAATTTAGTACAAAAGGAATTAAATTTTGAATGCATACCAGAAAGAGGAACTTTGAAAGAAAGTGGAAATATGACTTTTGCAATCTTATGAAGATAGGATAGATCTTACGATCTTGTCAACTATTTTAAAGGACTACTAAATCTGCTACACCTTTATCAGGGACATACTGAGCATAACAAGTCTCTGAAATTTTATGAAGCTAAGAATGATTTTGCAGTCGTTCCGGACGTTTTTTAAATGTCATTTTTTGACTTCACAGACTATCATGTCTGTAACGGCAGTAAGTCAATTCATCTCTATAATTGAACCGCAATTTCACAGCACAGCAACATCTGGAACTTTTCCTCACTCAAAAGATCTTGTAAAAGTTCCTGAAAAAGATACGAGCAACTCCTGTCTTAAAGACGTCCAGGATTGATAAATGGGGCTGTCCAGTAGAATGCAAATGTTCGCGTAACGTCTTGATTTTAAGGCAGTGATGAGGGCCTAACTAATCCAACGTCACCAGGATCACTCAAGTGAGGTCACGCAAAGGGTCGCAGAAGCAGAAGGAAAACCTTATAGGGTTATTTATATTAGATACTGCAATACTATAATGGAATTAAAAATTTACAAAATTATTTTATGTATCAAATAGTTGAGATGTGTCATTGCAGGCATAAAGTATAATTTTTGAGAAATTTCAGATGTATGGATATTTGTATGAAGACAGTAATAAAGATTTATGCTTGACTACTTACTATAGAAATAATTATCACTCTCCATGTTAAAGGCTATTATGCGTGAGAATATTAATAGCGTTAGACTTAATCGAGAATGTTTCATAATTATACTTGTTATATCGTATAATTTTGCTATAATTTAAACTTTAAAGTAAGCAGTTGTTAGCTGAGTATTTAAAACTTCAAACGAATGAAAATTTATATGGGATATGCATCAAGATTAAAGGCAGTTTAAATTAGTTGCAACGTTGTAAGTTTATATGATAAAAAGAATTAGAATGCTCAAAGCGTTTAATTTCTGAGAATAAAAGTTTGATTGTTCTTGAATTTCAGACCAGCAATTGACCCTTGGATTTTAAAGAAGAAGGAATAAATTAAATTTTTTAAATGGCTCAGCTTTAATTTACGGCTTTTATCCAAATAAGTTTTGGAAATCAGTACAATAAGATGTACCACGCAGGATTACTTTCGATCATTCCAGGAATAGGTGGAATCCTGATGTAGGACTTGTAGCAGACCTAACCAAAGATTTAAATTCTTCTAGTATATGTAGCATTAAGTCCGTAAGTAAACGCAGGTGAATGGAGGATTATTTAAACCAATCACACACCGGTTACAAAATGCTATAACTTCCTTGTCCACAAAGACAGGAAGAAAAAGTTTGAGCAAGTACAGAAGGAAACTTAGAAATTTATTTGCGTGCGAAATAAATATTATATATGACTTCCTTTGGTCTCATGGGCAAAATTCGTTTGGTTATTTATACGTACCTTCTTTCCGTTCACAGTCGCATGCAAAGGAGGCGTTAAGACAAAGCTTACAATATATCCTAAATGAAATGAAGACACAAGAAGTAAATTCAGGAGGTTTAGCAAAGATTTAGATTTGTTTATATCCAAGGTTGCAAGAAGATACCATTGGCTAATTGAAGGGTTTAGAGAATGGAAACATAAGATTCTAGAAGAAATTAGGAGCCGATTTTATTTTGATAAAAATTACAGAAAAATAGAGGTATTTTTGTCAATAAATTGCTTTTGAAAGATATTAAAAATTTATAAGATAAATTTATTATTACAACTGCTAACAAAGCAGCGAATATTTTTTGTATTTTATGCAAATTTTACTTTAAGGAACTTTTGGTTAATGAATATAACTCCAATTCAACTTTTAGCCTAGTAGAATGCAATAAAAAGGAATTAGATAAAATAATGCTGGCTTTTGCTAAAAGACTCAAAATTAAAAACTGTTCTTTAAGCTATCCTTATCTTTTTCCAAATGTTAAATTTCATAAAAATCCTACCAGCTTTAAATCTGGTACATGTGGAAGAGGATGTTAAAATTATTTTATCAGTAAACATTTCTTCATATTATTAAATATTATTTTAGATAGAATTAAGAAAGAAGATAACTACATTATTTGCAATAATGCTGAAGTTTTGGACCTCCTGAATAATAACAAAATTAGCAATTTAAATTCCTTTGAGTTCGAAAATCTTTACACTAATCTGCCACATGATAAATTGATGGAAGTTTGCCTTTTTATGTACAATGAGTTTCGTAACGACTCTATTACTAAGAAAACTGACTGGTTTGAAATTTGTAATTTAAGCATTAGAGAAAACTATCTTCTTAATGGTATTCAATATTTTAAACAGATTTCAGGAATTCCGATGAGTGTTACATTCTCCAGTTCACTAGCCAATATCTTCTTGCACATTTTTGAGGATAAAATTATTAGAAATAATCTAATTTACGGATAGAGGATTTGCTTATTTTAAATTCTGTCAACTTAGATTCCATTACTAATTGTTATCCAAAAGAACTTAAACTTAATAAAACGAACTCTCATCGAAATAAAGGTTCCTTTTTAGATAATAAAACTGAAATAACTAAGCAAAAAACTTTGATTGGCCAATATGATAAAAGAGCTGAATTTAATTTCAAGTGTAAAATACTTTGTGATTATTATTCCAATATAGATTCTAGAGTTTTTAGAAACGTAATTTTTAGTCAATTTAACAGAATTAAAAAAATATGCAATAATATAGATGGTTTTTTAAAGACCTCCAATGCTTTTTCAAAGATTCTCAATGACAACCATTTCCCTTTTAATATTCACGGCATTGAATATCTTATCCTTGCCCCCTAAACAAACTCTTCAGTCGCAACGATTGGAAGAAAAAATGAAAGGGCAAAAAATTTATAGATATTTAAAGGACCCGGGAGTATAGGGAGTAGACAAACGTATAAATTTAGTTTAAAAATCAGCTAGTTTTCTCAAATCTTGAAATGAAATAAAAATTTAATTTTTCCCTAGAAGAGTAGGCGGTAATTGCCCCTCTAGCCCTCTTACTGAAATTCTTCATCCGAGGAAAAAAGTTACATATGTCGAGATCAGGAGAATAAGCTAGTTAAGATACCGGAATTTGAGGTTTTGACAGGTAATTTGAGACCTGTGAGCAATATTGTGATGGAGCACCCATAACGTAGGTTTCCAAAGATCTGGTTGCTAACATCTCACCGAATCATGCAAACCTTTAAGTATTTCAACGCATTCTTCTTTAGAGACTGTATGACCATACTGGAGGAATTCGTTGTGTAGTACCACTATTCAATCGAAGAAAGTTCGACATCTTTCCTCCGCGAGGGGAAGTATTGATTGCCCCTACTCACGAGCTAAGCAAGCACTGCATGTATTTGAACTGAATAAAACCGACGCTAACTGATCAGTCACATGATACTCTTCGCTTGGTCAGCGGGAAATTATGTAAGTTTTTTTTAAATTTTGGATATCTTAAAAATGTTCCAAAATGTCTTGTACATAGTAGTCAGTGAGGTTCGATTTTTATGGCAGTAAAGATGCAACACTCCTTGCAATTATTTTAAAAGCTTGGTTTTTAGTGTGGGGGTGCTATTCTATTTGGTTATATTTCCGCATGGAAGATTTCGATAAACGACGAAAATGAAAAACACAACATTTAAAACGAAGAAAAAGATAGAAAAGGAATCAATAATACGGGATATACAAGTTGGGGCTGTTCAGGAAACAGCCTCAGCGACGCATCATGAAGAGAAAACCTAAGTTTCCTCTCATTAAGCGGGGCCTTCACCGCTTCTCCACTCTGAAATTTTTTGCAACACGGGAAGGAAAAACTAATCGTCAGTTTTAGAAACCAATAAAAATTGGCTCAAATGGATTGAACTGATGGAATTCCGAACAGTTTGAAGTCTGATTGGAATTCCCGGATGGCCTTCTGAGGACCTCGATGCAAGGGTAGCGTCAAAACAAAGCTTTTGCCTAGATTGAAACCTCGCGACGAGGCTAGGAAATCGAAAATTCGCCGCGTGAGGGAGGGGATCGAAGAGCGACGGTAGCGCACTTTGGAGCCTTCGTGAATAACTTGCGTTATTTTTCGACTTGAATGGGTGGGAAAGAAACAGACTTTGAACAAATGGCATAGTCTAGCCTTCTCGTGAATGCCTAGCTTTAAGTTTGGCGGTGGCTCGAGCTGCACTCGCTGTAGCCTAGGTTTGGCTCGCGCAACTGTGTGATGCTCCTTTTTCTCTCCCTCCCAACATAGGCTGACCTTCGTTGCCTTAATTTGCTTTTTCCTTTTTCCAGCGCTTTCTCGTTTTTGGTTGTTTGGTTATGTTTTCCCTTTCACGTTGCCTTGAAGCAAACTTGTCTGTTTTAATGAAGATTCGTTTTCTTTCATTAGTAATCAATCATCGAAATGTTTTTAATATTCTAAAATACAATTCAGATAATAGCGATTACAAAATATGGTCTATTTAGAAGTACATATGTTTTAAAAGAACTGTATTTTAATTTTATTCTCTTGAGAAATACTTTTTGCAGCAGTGCTCGCCTCTTAGTTGACGAGCTTCCACTGGGTATTTGCAGAAGAATACCTCATTTTGAAGATCTATACGTCCTGAACAAAACCAATGAAAGGTAGAACTGTATTTTAATTTTAGTTTAGTTTATTTTGGTTTAGTTTAATTCAGTTCAGTTCATTAGCAATCAAACATCGAAATGTTGAGAATCGAGATGCAGCTCGAGCCACCGCCAAACTTCAGCTAGGCATTCACGAGAAGTCTAGGCTATTTCATTTGTCCCAAGTCTGTTCCTTTTCCACCCATTCAAATCGACAAATTACGCAAGTCATTCACGAAGGCTCCAAAGTGCGCTACTGTCGCTCTTCCATCCCTTCTATTCCTCCTCCCCCAAACGGCAGGTTTCCTTGCCTCGTTACGAGGTCCCAATCTAGGCAAAAACCTTTGTTTTGTCGCTCCCTTCACATCGAGGTCCTCAAAAGGACATCCGGCCATTTCAGTTCAGGTTCAACTCAGTTTTGAAGCAACACGAGGACTATTTTGGACGGTCATCATAATTTTTAACCGCGGTCAGATGACGAGGACGACACCTGAGCTGCTCCCCTTCTCCAAGCTTTACTGTTTCTTGTTTGCCCGAGCAGTTTTTAAATTTATTGCGTTAGGGATATTTTCATATTTTATATGAAAAGAAAGAGCCTTCATTTTATCATCATTCGCCACACTTCGCGGTTGAGTACATGTAAATCAAGCTATTCTCTCCCCACTGAGGTGGGTCGAACCATGTTTATACTCCCAGCTCTCTTGTATTTAAAAGTACTGCCCTTGCTCGGGAAATGCCGGTATCATTTTATTGTATCTAATAAATTCTGTCTTCCACATGCTGGTGGGTTGTCTCTCTCCTCGCTGGTCCTCTACCGGCCTTACACCCTTCTTGGGTAGGCTGGGCCAGTGTGGGTTTTTTTTGCACAACACGAGCAGGAGGATATTTGGCCCCGACAGATTTAACGTGCACCAGACCCACTTAAACGGCGGTTCTTCGGTGGAATCGGGTTTCGAACCTGGAACCCTCCGGCCCCGAGGTTGAGACCTTACCGCCAGACCAGTGTGGCCTCCAAACCAATGAACGGACCATTCCACGAATAGTAGTCAATGATAAATTTATAAGTGCTTTATACGGGTTTATTTGAGAGCGCACTTTTTCTGCCACTACCGGCGAGCATTGACGAATTGGAAGAGAGAATAACTGAAACCATTCAAACTGTAACACCGAGCATGCTGATGAAATTTGAAAAAGTTTGTTACTTAATTAGTTATGTAATGGTAGCTATCAAATTAGAACTATTCCTTTTAAACATCCTGTACAAACCTTGGCAAACAGGAAGATCGATATTAAATTTACCGCCCGCTATATATCACTCAAAGTATTGTAGCTGTAGAGGCATAGGAAGTAAGTTACATTATGCAACTGAATGTCCATTAACAGAATCTTGGCATCTAAGGAAACCTGTGTCCCATCTTATTCATGTTTGGTTACACCAAGTTGTTGGTAGCTACATTATGCAACTGAATGTCCATTAACAGAATCTTGGCATCTAAGTAAACCTGTGTCCCATCTTATTCATGTTTGGTTACGCCAAGTTGCTGGTAATCAACAGTCAAAAAATAAAATTTACAATATTGTTAGATTTATGCTTGCCAACAGTCAGCTCTTCAGTCCAGATCCTAAAAAATTCAGATCTGCCAACTGCTTTCTCCTAATTCATTCCTTCATTGAGTACGAAGTTCAGTAATAATAAAAAAAAACATCAAGAAATTCTATCTAGGGATACCATGAACTCTTCTACTGATAGAGACTCTTCTAGCGATGCTATGGATACTTCTGTTATTATTTAAGTTTCCTTGTTTTAGTTATTTAATTCATTTCAAAATTTTTCTTTAGGTTGCTAAATTGCTTTTTTAAATTTTTTTGTGGTATGCTTTTACATCTTGTCTATCTAAGCCGATTACAAATAATTATTATGATTCTAGATATGAGGATATGAAGTGGTGTTATATATATATATATATATATATATAATCACTGCATAATGAACAATTAAATCTATTTGAACAGAATTCTTGACTTACATCATTACTCTAAGCACTTGCTCCGATTCCTCAGCCAGATCCAGCGACCATTCCCATCCTTTTTAATAATTGATCCACTCCAAACTCGAGTCCCGATTCTTTTTAAAAAGCGACAGAATCTTTTAAATCGGAATTCTAATTGTCAGTTTTGGACGGAGAGAGAAAGTCTCCAAGTTAGTTGATCATTTATAACGATTGCTAACAACCCTCGGTATCGGGGCAATCTCTTAAAGGTTTGGTAATAAGAACTTTTCTGTGATCTTTAACGAATTTTGCGAGAAACTTTTCCCCAAACTCCGACCAATTCGATTTTAAGAGTTTAGCGAAGCGGATTTTCTCAGTTCCGAAACTGTAGTTTTCTAAGAGGAGTTGGGAAGCTTTTAAATGGACTAATGTACGGACTCATTAATTAAGCAGTTGATTCAGTGAAAGTGTGAGCAAAATAAGAGGCAACTTTTAAGCTTAAATCAAATATCGTGCTTTGAAATTTTGATATTCTTAATGTATTGCCATTAAGTAAATGACCTTCTTAACACTTGCTGCCGCCCATGAGTTCAGAAAATTAATCTTCAGAGATAGATTTGCTTTATTCTGCTACTTTCAGAGATTATAAATATTATATCAGTTACTTGCATGTTAATTTTCAAGCATTACGGTTTTCATTAGTATGTTTTAACTACTAAATTTGTTAGAAGAGTGAGGCGGTCATGTAAAATGATTTTACGGTTAATTTCATGCACTTTCCTTTAACATTTTTAAAATAAGTTTGTTGGCAAACAGGATGTTTTAGAAAAATTTATACGCACTTTGAATAACAATTAGACATATATCAAGGTTTCATTACCCAGACTAGTTAATACAAATGCAGAATCTTGTCATCTGTCAAAAATTTCATAATTCTAATTAGTTAATACAATGAGTTTTCTCGTTCCACAGATTCTTTTCAGAAATAATGGCTCAAAAATCGTCGTAATTACTTATACTCGGCAAATTATTGCTCCCGTTTGGCAATGGGGCAGAATCGGATACATAAGGCATCATGTTCATAGTCCAAGGCCAGTTAGTTGCAAGTGACCAGCTGCTATGCTTTCAAATGCAGTTTAGAAGCTTAGTGTCATTTTGGAATTCAATCGTACGGTCTTTCAAGCAGCGCATGGACAATAATGGTAAACAATTTGAATGCTTCCAATAACTCACAAAATTCTATTTTTCAATAAATTAATTTGAGGTAAGAAGTTTTAGTGTACGTTAATTATTTTTTATGTCATAATTATTTAAAATGCGTTAACTTTTTTTCTAGAATACCCTGTATACAAAACGCTGGTATTGTTACTGTCAAAGTTTTATAGATTTCCACGTTTTATAACATTCCTGACATAAAAGAACATAATTTCGGAGTCATGTATGCCCATCTGTTTGTCTGCGAACATGATATCTCTAAAATGCAACAAGCAAGATGGATGGAATTCAGTCTTCATACCAAATTGTAGATATTTATCAAATTCTGGGAGAAATCCACCAATCTGTAAACTGTCAGTCGTTTTGTATATTCGTGCGTTTATGAGTGTGTTAACTCTCTAATCCTAAGGGTGCATTTTCCTCCCAGATGCTTTAAAACCGGGGGTTTGGAGAGGATGCCACATCGAAGTGGACTCATCCATTCAGTGTGGTCTTTACCCCACCATCACACTCCCCGCTATTCAAGGTAATAAAGCTGCCAGCGTCCTACTTTGATTGATTTCCTTGCGGTTTGTCCGCGAGGGTCGAACCGAGAGGGCCCTGACTGAAACGGGCTGTGAAGAAGACTCCAACAAGGATAATTGGACCCCCTACCACTCTTATCAATGAAGCCATATATCTAACCGACCACCCCTCAAAAGATGGAAAGCGCCTCAAACCGGCCGTCTTAGACGTTAAGGCGAAACCTGTAGACCGTCCGGAACAGCCTGGTTAGGTATGAGAGGATTAAAGCAGAAATTCTCCAAGCTAGATAGGTAAATTTCAATGCATGAACTTTACGCCAGACTTATCTCTCCGGGGTGCTCGACGAATAAGTGGATGAGAAGCCGCCGGATAAGTGACCAGGTTCTCGCTTCTCCTGGCCGTAGAATAATGGTGGGGTCGTTTCACCCTCCATTAGTGACAGTACGTGCCTCCTTCGGGAGGAGCCGCCGTGCCAGGAAGGACTCGGCGCGCATGTTGTCTCAAGAAATATTGAATACTTTTACCTAACAATTTTACTGAATATGTATTTTGCCATGTTCTACAAATTGAACCACATTTTTGTACATTTTTCTCCAAAAACGGTTTTTGGGAGGGGTTAGAAAAGGTGAAATTTTAACTATTTTTAATATTTTTATTTTAAATTGGTATATAAAATACAAATTAAATTTAAATGTTAATAAATTGTGGTTCAGTTTCTGAAACAGACTGTTTGGATTACTTATATACCCAAAATATTGTTTTAGATAAATATTTTAACTGTAATCATGCACGCAAGGTGACTATCGTATTTTTTCTCCAAAAGTTACACCCATATTTTTTACTCTCTCAAATAAATACATACCAATATGAAGGCTTGAAAATGAGTGTACCGTTAGAGAAAGAACAGATATTTTTGTAGGAAAAAAGTTAATTTTTGAAATGCTTTAGAGATATAATGTATCGAATTTGACATTTTCCAACATTTTTCGAGGTTTAAGAGTCGTATGTCCCCTTAAAAGAAGGGCACCGCGCCAAAAGAGCCCAAGCCATAAAAGCCCCGACAAACCAAAAAGCCCAAGACAAAATTGACCTGAAAAATAACCTAAAATACTGCATAACATTAAAAAACATTATTTTTTGGGGGGGGGGATTTTGTCGCGGGCTATTTTGACAGGTCACGAAAAAGAAGTTGACATTTTTATTTATGAAATTCCACAAAATCGGAATGATCTTAGTGGTTTTTGTAAATTATCTGGCCCCTATTACACTGAAAAGTCGAAAAAAATTCTTTGGCAAAATTAATGCAAAAAAGTGGCCAAATGGCATTGTATACGACATATTTGATACAACGTTTTAATAATATTGATATATCCCAGAAACATCGAACATGCCATCTTTCATAAGGAAAAAATACAATGTGATCTGAGTTATTTGGTATTCGATTTATTTGGCATGTATCCAACCAATAATCTATATCTTGCAAACCATTAGATTTCGTATAATCACTACCACGCAAACATTATCTATTAACTATAATCTATATCATGCAAATCATTACATTTCATTTGGGATAGTGAATCTCTAAAACTGCAGGATTTCATTCATTTTATTGTCTTTTCTTTGAGAGTGTAATAAACTTCATCTTCAGTCCAAATAGCTTAAAATTTTCCTTACAGGCAATAAAGATACTGCGCAACTAAATTAATAGAATTTTTTCATTTCTCTTTACAAGAATCTTGAGTATAGCTCCTTTTAAAATTAGAACCACATGTTTCACTGTGGAATAAGATGGATTTTTTACATTTCGACTAATAAACTAGTAGTTCTGTGAGCAATAGACCTTACGTCAAAAATAAAATTATAAAAACTAACATCGTCATCTATAACTATGAACAAAATTAATTAAATGTCTACTTTAACCGGTTTTAACAATATCACATGTAAATGTCATTTGGAGGATATATTTGCCTTTTTTTCTTCTCATTAATTAGTTAGAATTTTTCTTCATAGATGGAGCTAGGTTTGCTAGCTTCCAGAACCTTTTACTGCGTTTGTCATCGTACGTTTTGGCGTCTCTTGTTTTCATCATAATTTCGGCAGAGTGGGTAAATTTATTTTACACACTTTAGTATCTTTTGGATCCTTATTAAGGATTTTTTGCCTCTTGATTTTTTCAAAATGTTTCTTGTATTGAGGTCGGACAAAATTCAGGCCACAAAGGGTATATTTTTGATTTATAATCTTACCCTTGACAGAAAATTTTGTCAATTTTTAGAACTTCAATGGCGAGTGGTCTTCGAGAAAGTTCGGCATTCAAGTTCTCATTCATTCCTTCCAATTTGAATATTTTTCTTTTACATTCTAAATTATATTTTATGTTCTTTTAATATTAATCGTTGTAATTTTCTGTTGATGCAATCACTTGATGCTGTAGCGTTGAGCACGCAAAAAGGTGTATTGTTATCGTTATTGTTTAAATCTTTTGTTTCTTATCTATGCTCCTTCTTTTTTTACTTTTGTTTTATATTTATATTATTTTTTTCTGTATTATATTAGAAAAGCTGCATATGCGCCTTACTATATATTACAAAAGAGTTTTAATTAATTTTATTTAATTTATGACTAATTAATTTATGGTTAATATCTTTGTTAAATTTTGTTAATTATAAATGTCATTTGGAGGAGTTAGGTATGGAGTTCCAAAATAACAAACAAACAATGAAAATTGTTACAGAAATAACAGATAATCTTCTGTAAATTTTTATAGTAAGAACCGTTTAGCTAGAATAGTTTCAACACATTTTAGAAAAGAGAAAAAAATCGGTTGGAGTTAAATAGGGAACAGCAGCTTTCAACATGGATCAATGGTCTTATCCCTATATTTATTTATTTATTTTCGAATGCGAATCACTTACACAAGTCTCTACTTTTATAACTATTCATAAAATTAAAATTAAATGTCTGCTTTTATTAATATCCGGAAAGTTACATCTCGCAATTACCAAAATGCCGCAAACGCTTTAATAGTGCAAAACTCGCTGTTGACTCACCAAACATTGGAACCATTGAAACTCCCACACTCTTGAAAAGGAAACGACAACAAAAGAAACTTAAAACATGCATCCCTTTCCATGACTTCGAGGAACATTCGTACAAAATTTGAGGGAAATCGAACAAGTCGTATGGCCGTGACAAATAATTTTACAGAAAAATGGACGAAATGCCGAATAGTCGTGTTGAAAAAGAACCTCGCTTCGCGCGGTCAGTTAATGTCCTACCGCCACGAGAAAAACCCTGAACAGGGTTGCCTCAAGTAGACGAGTCGAAGAAATGCGGAAAACGGGTACAAAATCAACCGCGACATTTGGCAAACTAAGCGCACTTCTGTAGGCGAGGAATTCGTTTTCGACCGAAATACAAAGCGAAATGAGATTTCCGCCGGTTCTATTTGCGCCAAATGAAATGAAGGCCTTTCCTCCACTCCCAAAATGCAGTGGAATATCCCATTTCCATAACAACCGCCATCGGCATGTCTGGTGTCTGGGGGTTTTCTCATGGCGGAAGGACAGTACCCGTTACAGGGTTCGAAATTTTCTGATCATCTTGTAGACACAAAACCACACAAACCAGTTGTATTTGTGAATGCTATATTAATCAGATATTGTTTTTTGAATTGCAATAAAATTCTAACTACTTCTGGTATAAGTGCTTCACCTGGATGTTCGAACGGAAAGGAAAACTACTTCCGTTGTTTTCGTACCACACGTATAGAAAAGAGAGAAAATTTTCAATTAAGTGACCTTCTCATGCGCTAAAAAATTCATTTCAAAAGTTGATCATAAAGGATTTAGAAGATATATTTTCATTTATTATTAAATTCAATTGTTGGGAATTCTAATTGCAGTCCCTCTCCAACGTGCAACAGCTGAATTGAGTGGGATTTTACATGATAATGTCTACAGGCTGGATATTATCTGTAACTTGCAACATATGATGAAAATATCAGGTTGAGTAAAAAGTTTTCTGCCAAGGGGAGGTACCTTCGCGCCAACAGTCGTCATTTCTGTTGTTGTTGTTAACCTTTCCACAAACAGATTTTTGCATTTGAAAGCTGAAAATTGGATCTACACGACTGTCTAATTTGTTTGTTAAATATTTATTATCTTGTGCGTCTAAAAAGTATTTAAAATGGAGCTATCACGTCAACAGATCAGAACGATTATGTACTATGAGTTTCGTTATAAACTCAGTGCGCCTGAATGCCACCAAAAAATGTGTGAAAGTTTAGGCATCAATACTGTTTCTTATGATACAGTCAAAGTTTGGTTTCGGAAGTTAAGTCTGGAAATTTCGCCATTGAAGATGAGCCGCGTTCTGGCTGCCTTATTGAAGTTGACTGTGAGCAGTTAAAGCAAATCATTGATCAAGACAGAAATGTTTCAACACGAATTATTGCGTTAGAGCTAGACGTTTGCCAAAAAACAATAATTAACGCTTTGAAACGCATAGATATAACGTTTAAGTTCAACCGCTGGGTGCCTCACGAATTGACTGCTGAAGACAAGCGCAAGAGAAAAGCGGCCTGTTTGGCTATGCTCAGAGATCAAAGAATGAGAAAATTCTAGACAGAAATGTGACCTGTAATGAAAAATGGGTGTACTAAAACAATACAAGCCGTAAAGGAGGGTGATCAGAACCTGGGGAATCAGCAGGCTCGGTTGCAAGACGAGCCCTAACTAACAAGAAGGTGCTTCTCTGTATCTGGTGGGATTGTCGCGGAAATATCTGCAAAGAGTACCTGAAAAGCGGACAGACCATCAACAGTTCAATATACAGCAACATGCTAATCAAAGTTCGTTATCATTTGAATATAAAAAAATTTTTGGCGCAAAACTTTTTACTCAACCTGACATCTTTCAAACCGTTCTACATGGCTGACTTTTGGACGTGGATCTATCAAATTTGGCACGCAGTTATTTCGTTGGTAGTAGGTGATACATAAGAAAACGGTTTTCAAGATTCTCTATAATTAAAAATTAATCAACATTTTAACATTTTCCTGAATAATTTCTGACATATTATTGCACTAAAACCATATTTACACCATTTTAAAATTCAAACATTTTATTTCCGAGGAAATTCTTTCTTTAATTTTAGTAAATTTAAAAATATTTTTATGTATATTGTCACATTCTAGCTGCGTGATGAATAGCAGAGTGGTTAGGGCGGTGCGAAGAGATTCGGGTTTGAGTCCTTAGAATCTTATGTTTACGATTATTATTTCGATCATTTATGAAAATTTCATCTATGTAAATTACCCCCTGGTGAAGTGTTCTAGAACATTCCTCCAGGTATATAAAATGACCACAGCTGAATAAGTCTTCAGCTGTGTTGCTGCCCGTGTAGAGTACTACGGTCAAATAAATCTTTCTGTTAATTACACTGTGCAGCAAAATCAATTCTGTGTGAAAATATTTTACAAGAATACTTTTCATTGTTTTAGTTACTGCATTTACATGCACGAGCGTTGCGATGATATTAAATACATTTTTAGAGTGTACGTTATTGTTACTATATAATTATGAGTAAATTTATAAAAACAATTTAAAGGCATACGATAAATTTTAAAACATTATCATGCTACGATATTTCGGACTAGAGGTTCGAATCTCCTTTAAATCACATGGGATATATATATATCAAAACAAACAAGAAACAAAAGACAAAAATTCAAAAACATACAAGAAACAATAGCCAAAAAATAGACAAAAATTTTAATAAATTGAGAAATATCATGGCGAGCAGCTCGTCAGGAAGCGAAGCTCGTCTATAATATTAATAAGTGCTTTTTTCTCCTAACGACATACGAAAACCGTAAAAATTTGTCGCTATCCCCTCTAAACGCACGAACAATTAAAAATGGAAAAATTCTACCGCCAGGAATAAGCACACAGGACTGTGAGAAGCACGAGGAAATATCGCCAAACCAGTTATTGCTCTTGCCAAACAGAGGAAGAAAAGGTGAAAAAGGCCTTGCCAATAGCCCCTAACTCACTGCTTGAGATATCGTCGCACAAAGTTTTCGGGAATTCCATTTTTTAAAAGTTGATCAAACAAAAGCTTTTATTGTCGTGATTTTGAATTTTCATTTGAACAAATAGATTTAATACGAGAAAATTGAGTGAGAATTGTGTTTCTATAAATCTCAATAGAAATATTAGAAGACCAATAGGAAAGTCAGTTGATATATATATATATATAATTATTGCCAATTTCCACCCAATATGAACATAGTTACTGTCTGTCTGTCGCGAGAATTCTGTTCGCCAAGTTGATTCGTTGACGACAATCGAAATGGATCTTCCCGAACATAGCAGCTGGTTAAGTTATGGAAGATCCGTTTCGAATTGGAGGAATCCAACGGAAGTCGGGGTTTTAATTTATTCTTGGCGCCAGTTTGCACTATGATTTTGAGTTTATTATTCGTCTTCCCGGTTTTGCCACAGTTGCACGTTCCTTCCCGTTAGGAGCTAAGTGCGCCAATGTAGCAAATGTGAATGAACTTCTATCCATTCAAAATGGACTCCTACTATAGTCTCTTACTATAGCGACCGGCGTCAACGAGACAATTTGGCGAACAGCGTTCTCGTGGCGGGCAGACAGTAGTGATATTTAAATATTCCCCTTTAGCCTATATCAACCTTTATATCTTGAGGTATTCCGTATCGATATAAAATTTAAAAACAATCGTTTGTCACGCTTTATTCAGTCATGATATTTTAACCGCATTTAAAACCCTTTCCGGCGCATTGGTCACAAAAAAGGACACTGACTTTAATTCTAAAACAATCCCATCCCACTTTGAAACCCGGAAAATTGTACGAAATGGCCGCTAATAGTACGCCTTTAAGAATGTAGATGGCAGCACAATGAAATTTTGCATCCGAATTGGAAATATTAGAGGTTTAAAATGCCCAAATTACGTGACTCAGAGATAGGATTTTTTTTGAGTTCTTGACGTTTACAAATTTAGCAAATTCTTTCTATAATTTTCCTCCAATATTCTTGAAGTTTTAATTTATAATTTTGTGTAAGATTCAACAATATTTTTTGAGCGTATCAAGGTGGCTGTGGCCAAAGGGGTCATCAAATGAGGGGGGTGTCCACTAAGAGGGACGACCCCCTAGGAATGAGGTAAGTTTTAAAAAAAATTGTGAATTATAGGTTTAGACAATAAACTAAACCCATACATGCTGCTTCTTCATCAAATTTCAAAAAATTCAATGCCCTGCGCAGGAAAGGGTTAACATTTTCTAGTATATTTTGCCTACATTTGATTCGTTTTTGCTGCCTTCCATACATAAGCATATATTTCAGAGTTTCACGAAGTCAAATCGGAGATAAACAGCAAATCCGATAAACAACACTTCGTCAAACTCACCAGCCAATTCCTCAACAGATTTCAAACGATGAATGAAGAAAAAAAAAGAATGATTCGTTTCCCTGGAGGGACGAAATCCGAAATCGAAAGTGCCAGTCACGATCAAGCACTGCATCACCATCGGGTTCAAAGATGGACAATACGTGCCTCTTCCGCCCTTCTAGAGGACATCACCCCCCTTAATTCGAGGACTCTTCAATCTCGATCGTTTGGAGAACGGAATAAAAAAAGGAGGTTAACTGCTTTCCATCCCTTCATCGGTCGTTGGGAAGAAAGTTACAGTTAAAGTGAGAGGTTCTTGCGACGTTAGATATTTTATATATTTTTAAATGCCATTCTCTTCTGTGTCTTAGGAAAAACGATTTGGCAAGGTTCCTGTATCGTCGGAATGGGGTTTGTGGAGATTCATGGTGGGAAAAAATCGTCTGAAAAAGGATTTATGGTTGGAAATGGTGATAGTTGGATTCATAGTCACGTACGATTCTCATATTTGAAGACTTTTTCATAGTTGCTATTTTAAAGCTTACATTTCAATGTATAACTCGAATGTTTTTCTGGCGGTTGAAAATGTAGGGCGTAACTATTCGAGCAAAATTTATTCTTTATTTAATTTATAACTAATTTTAATTAGCAGATCTATGAACTGTGGATCTGACATAAAAAAATTAAATATCTGATATTTATCACTGTTTTTAAAGGATTAGCCAATTTCGTTAATGCGCAGCCAGGTGGTTGATAGAGGGGGAGGAGAAGCATCCTTTCTCACATTCTCGCTATCGATTAATACACTTATGAACGAGGTTTCTGTTTTGTTTATTTGGGGTAAAGTAGAACTGTCGCTATACCCACCGACTTCCGGTGTTAATGCTATGTCAATGGAATTTTTCAAAATTTCAACACTCTGATTGAGGATATTAATTAATATTTAAATTAGTGTTTTTCAATATTATGGCTTGAGGTTACTTTTAAAATATTAATTTGATGTTCTTATCGCTGTAGCTCTAAATATTTACTTAATGCAAGAGCATAATTTTATGGAAAGACTGCCATAAGTTTTCGTTATCGCTGTTTTTGGCGACTTCTAAGGCTTATTTGACGGTTAAAGTTTTAATGGAACGATTTAGATAATCACTGCCAGTTAAATTTTTCATCCGCGCGATTTAGTTAATTAAAATCGTTCCATTTGGAGTTGAATCGTTTTAAGAGCTTTTTTTTTCAGCCGCTTTGAATAAAAATAAATAAACAAACTCAAAGAACACAGAATTCAACACTGTGTTCAAAGGAAAGAACTTGTTCGAATTTGGTGTTTGATATGGTATCCAAATGGATTTGGCGTTTTCTTAAAATGGAGGGTTATCGGAAAACAGTCTGTGAATCCAAAATATTAAATAAAACAGAAAACTCCTCTAAATAACATTATTTCTAACCGTTGCAATTCGTTTTTTAGTAAAGCTGTAGAGTTAAGTAAAAAAAGTACTGAAACAAAGTTGTGGAAAATTTCACACTCAAGATTAGGAGTATTCTTCAAATTGTTAATTTAATAGTACGAACCGTTTGTATAGAATCGTTAAATAATGAACACTACATGAAACGAATCAATTTAAACAGCCACCAACTTGAAATGGAATCCAAAAATACGAACAATTACACTTAAGTCGGTTTTAATGATTTCAAGGAACATTCATGCCAAATTCGAAGAAAATCGAACAATGCGTCTGGGTAAGAAACAAAAAGTTATAGACGAAATGCCGTGTTTAGCACTAGGTTTATGGGGCGCGTCATTTTGACGTATTTCAAACTTTTAAAGAAAAAATACTGATATCGTTTATTTTTTACTTTTACTACTTTCGATGAATTTTAATCATTTGATAAGACGCATATATACATATTTTTAAATCATTTTTGCCAATGTCTTCTAATCTCAAAGTTTTTCATGTCGTACACCTAACTCTACGTTATGCTCCAATTTCACGCGGTCGTTATGCTATAAAGATTCTTCAAAATTCAAAATGCGGTGTGGTTATTACGTGGTTATTGCTTTTATTATACGTATTTAAGCCAGATTATACGCCGTTCATATACATATCATCTCTGGCGCATTGGAATCTTCAGGTTGAACCCGATAACAAACGCGGAAAGAAACAGTAGGATTGCATCAGAAATATATTATGTACAGGGTGTGCACAAATGAATTGACATATTTCAAAAATTAATGGAAAAAACTAAAAATGTTGGAACTACAACTTTTTTAAAAATGAGAGCGCATATCAAAATTTTTTTCAGATAGTTAGCATGCAATTTCGGTGGTCTAGGGGGTCGTAAATTACTGGTAATCAAAAATTTGCTTAGAGTCGTTGTTTGAGAAAGTATTAAAACTGTAAGAAAAATAAAAGTATATATTTATAGGGAGTTTTACGCTCTTTAATTTGTTAATTCAGTGAGTGTGTAGTGTGAAAACTGATGAGTCTTCGTGATATTCTAGGAAAACTAAAAAAAAAAAAGAAACCAGAAAACGCGCATCGGCTTTTGCTGATCGGTAACCATTGCGTATGGAATTTTCTCGCTGTAACAAATTTAGAACTGCGTAACGCCGCGTTACCTACCTGGAAAAAAAACTTTTTGAGATGCGCTCTTATAAAAAAACCCGTAGTTCCAACATTTTTATTTTTTTAAAATTAATTTTTGAAATGTGTGACTTCATTTGTATACACCCTATATTTTAACACTGAAAACTGTTATTAAAATACAAAAACCTTTTTTAATATAGACATGTTTGATATGAATGATTATGATTGACAATATTTCTGTTAAAATAAAAGTCGTTTTTTTTAGAAAATGCGTATTTTTGTACATGTGTCAAATTGACAGGGGTGGTCAGAGACAGGTCCGTAAACCTAGTGTTAAATAGGAACTCGCTTCGCTAGATCAATTATCATTCTTGTCAAGGGGATTATTTATAACTGTTAATATATTCAAAAACATTAATGGAAACTGCGTTGTTGGCAACGGCGGCAGTCTAGTTAGTCCCATTTTGAAGCAACACGAGGGCTATTTTGAAACGGACCTCGTAATTATGCATCGCGGTCAGATGACGAGAACTGCACCTGAGGTGGCACCCCCTCTCCAAACTTCCATACTGCACCAGTGGGAGTACGTTTGGCCCCCTACGTATGACGCAGAAGGCAGCGTACGTCAAGACGCAGAAGGCAGCTCCAACTCCGTGTTCGGTTTTCGAGAAGTCTGTGAAAATATTTATAATGTCTTTTCTGGCTATATATGCTCCTCCGTCTTCAAAAGAGATTTGGTTCGGTTTGAGATGTTCTGAAGGATGAGTGGACCAGCCTGTTGCCTTCATCTCTAGATCATGCGGTTGGGTATCTGTAATGAAAGGGGGAAGAGGGATTCTTAGGCGATAAATTGAAGTAAACCTGGCTTCGAACTGTAATTGCATGTGTAGGGGAGGGATGCCGAGTATAGCTTGTAACGCTGCCGTTGGGGTGGTGCGATAAGCTCCCGATATATGGAGTAGGAATGTCCTTTGAATCGAAGAAAGTTTCCTCTTCATTTTGAATATTGGATTTAGACACCAAGCTGAAGATCCGTGGGCCAGCATTCTCTCAATAACCGTTTTATAGAGAATCCATCTGTGTATCTGAGAGATTCCCAAATTGCCACATGCGATTCTATTGAGGTTTTGCTGCATTTTGATGGCTTTCTCTCCTTGCTTATTAATGTGCTCCAGCCAGTTGAGTCGATCATCAACGTGTATCCCTAGGTACTTAAAATATTTAACTCTATTTATTTTATACCCGTTCCATGTGATCTTGGGACTTCTTACCATTTTGCTGAATAAGATATAATTTGTTTTTTCTGTTGAAATGGCAAGTTCATTTTCTGAGCACCAGGAGCTGAATTGGGTTATTGCACTTTGCGTGTCTTCTACAAGGCTTCTATTTGTATCCGCTTTAATGACCAGCACAAAATCATCTGCGAAGGTTTGTATATGAACATTATCTGGTCAGACTTGATTGAGTATTTCGTTAGCTACGAGGTTCCACAGGGCCGGGCCACTGCACAAACCTTGAGGGCAGCCTTGCTTTTGATCCTTTGTGGCCCTACCTTGTGTTGTCAGTAGTGTCACTTTCCTATTTTGAAGAAGGCTGTGAAAGAGTCTATTTATGAGCGGACGATAACGGAAACAGAACGCCGACCTTGGAACAGAACGCCGCCCTTGAAACAGAACGCCGAGCCTGGTGGCTTGACAGTAACTAAACCAGTTGGGTGGGCAGTAGTGGCGAATCCATAATTCGGGTCTGGGAGGGGGCTGATGTCATAAAAATGTTGTATCGTCCTGACGAATGTCAAACCTCATGGCTTATATAAACCAAAACACTTTAACTTTACAGACTTTACTCGCCTAACAATAAGAATCATAAAGAAAAGTACAATACTTTCGATAATTTAATATAAAATACGATAAAATAACTAGACAAAAATATTTTCGATCCTCGTCTACGCTACAAGCACAAGTGGAATGACTAGAAAAGTAGGAAAATTTTCGAGGTCGTCAAGGCAGAAAGCAATGCTGTCACGTTTTTCATTATTTTTTTAAAAGGGCAATTAAGAACAAGCAGTTGTAGTGATTTTAAATAACATCAAAAATTCTGGTTTAGCTCGCGGGGGAGGAGCTGTAGCCCGATAGCCACCCCCTCCCGGATTCGCCACTGGTTGACAGACAAACTGACAGTGGATCCAAAATATGAAAAGGAATTGCGATTTCGGTGACAAGAGCAGGAATGAATTTTATTTATCTAAGTCATTGCGTTTCTGAAATATCGCGTTAACATATACGGTGGGAGATGGACGAACAGATGGTAATTCGAAAATTTGATACAGATCTAGAATTCGATGCTAAAATTCATCCACCTGACGCTGCATTTTCTAGTTATCATGTTTACAGACAGATATAATTCCGAAAAATGTTTTTCTTTCGGAATCAGACTTCGAAAATGTGAAGTCGCAATCTAGTGGTCGAAATTTTGATTACTACTATATACTAGTTGATCCCGCGCAGAGCATCTACGCTCGGTTATACACACCATAATTTTCCTGACGTTTCAAGAGCCGAACTGGCCATTCAGCGCTCCAAGAAAATTTTCCAAGTAAAAAAAAAATGGCGCCAATTGGTGTACGTATATGAGAAAAGTACCCAATGTACAATGTTCAGAATAGTATGTTCCTACATTTGTGAATTTACTCGATTTTATCTTCGCCGACATAAACAATTTTGACGTTCTCTGGATAACCTAAGCCCATCGCTTAATTTCTAACTCATCTCTTTTGAATAATTTCATCCAAAGTTTCATTATATTGTAAGAAAGAAGGAGAATTCTTCATCTTAAACTCATTTTATTCTTTTAGAAATTTATTCACGCCAGAAGGAATACAATAACAGGCTATGACTATGAAGTTAGGCCTAACACGGAGGAGGCTACAGGTTTTGTTTTGTAAACAAACCGATCGTTGCCATCGACAAAAGAAAAAATCTTTTCTGCACCACGTACATTAGCGTTTTATATATATATATATATATATATATATATATATATAGATTTTCTTGACATACAAGCATCCTTAAACAAGAAACTGGTCGAATTTGTGTCCAAGCTGATGTTTTCATAATTAACGAAAGATTCTTCTAAAAAAATGACACGCAATTCTAATATAGGTTCGTCCAGATCTCTTCTCGCGCCTGTGTTTTTGACACTTACATAAAGGATTGCTCGTATTTTAACATTAATTTAACTTGCAGTTTTAAAACCTATCCTGTCAAAGTCGGGGCTTGTAATTACAAACTTTTAATCAACTACTCCGATAATTAATTACTTTTTCTGCCTTGAAATCTAGTGAACTTGCATTACTGTCGCGTGTAATGGAGTTGTCGGTTTAAAGCTAGATTGATTGATCTGGCAGATTAACTTTCGGATTTTGAAAAACTCCAATATCACTAGGTTAGGGAAATAATTTCAAATAATGGACGGGATACTACAATCCTAATAGAAAATAAGGAGTTAAGGTCGTTTCATAGAATTTCGGAAATGTATTTTATATTTCAACTTTTAAAGTACTTATGGCTTCAATTCTTTTTCAGTTCTCTTGTGGTAAGTAAAATTTATTGAACTTGAGATCCATCATTTTCATCAGTTTATTTACCAAATCGAGAAATATAGTCAAGAGAAATAGAAAATTGACTCCGTGTTCATTGTAAATAATTAATTTCGTTTTCATTGCAAATAATTAACTTCGGGTTCATTGTAAATAATTAACTTCGTGTTCATTGTAAATACTTAACTTCGTGCTCGTTGTAAACCTGATGATATACTAGAATATGATACAGATAAATTGTTAGTTCTGTATTTTTTTCTTTTAGTATAACAATTTTATGTTTATTAAAATTCTTGCAATGTGTAAATATATTTGAATTAAATAAAATACACTTAAATGTATGTTTATTTAAGCGATTCCTAGTAGAATTTCCCCACAGATGAATTTTCTATGGGTTTTAATTGTTGATTTATCCATTATTTGTGATTTTAAGCTTTTATTCCAGTGTATATTACGCTATAGGGTAAGGTTGCTTAAGTCGCCCCATGCCGTTTTGAAGTTGTTTTTGTCGCATCAGCATTTTTGACGGCAGTGCGATGATTACTAGCATCGATAATGCAGATTCCTGCATTCAAATCGGAGCTTCGATCCGTTACAACCTGCATTCCTGCATTCAAATCGGAGCTTCGATCCGTTACAACTTAGCCTGGAGAAACATGCAGGTTTGCCGTTGTTTGGTTATAGTTGTTTGTGCATATTTGTAGCAGTATGGTAATAATATTACAGTACAACCTCGAAAATCCGGACGGCTCGGGGTTTTGGAAGGTCCGGATTGTAGATATCTCACTTAAACCAATAGAGATGTAAAAGTTCTGATGTCACCGTGTAGGTAAGTTAGGTCACAATTAAGCGCGCATGTGCAGGAACAGACCCGGGAGTCGCAAGGCAACGGCAAATGATTGTCTTGCCTCTGACGTTTGAGCATGCGCAACCAATCGAGACGTATGCTGTTCTACACGTTGACATCAATTCCAGCAACTCCATATAAAAACACGTTTTAAACAATAAGAACATAAAGAGACATTAAAAGTGATACAAAGACAAAAAATAGTAGTTTGAAATGAATAGAATGACTGGAATTTCCGCTTCTTCCCTCAAGCGTTCTAGTTTAAAATTTATTCAACAAATTTTTTTCTCGTCGCGAGTTGAAGAAAATCTTCCGTTTTTCGGAGGTTTCCGGATTTTCGAGGTCGGAATGTATTAATAAACTATTGCTATTTTTAGGTTATAATTTTTCGCTTTCTGAGACATTGCTTTTATGTAAAAATGACGCTCTGTTTCAATTCATTCCTTTATTATTCTTATTTAAAATATTGCTCATGCCGTTGCTTAAGTAGAACCAAACATTAAGTCCAAGATTTAAGATAAACACTACATATTATCGAAAGTTACATAATAATTATATCTCCAGGAGAGCACCGAGAGTACGTCGATGAGAAGACGCCGGATAAGTAAGCTGGTTCTCGCGCCTCCTGGGGATACAGCAATGGTGGGGTGTTGAATTCCCTCCACCGATGATTACACGTTCCTCCTTCTGGAAGTGTCGAGCCGTGGCTGGTGATGACCCGTTAGGACTCCGACCTCGGTATCCGATCTGTTGCAGCGATCGTCACTCAGATTTCCTGGATGCTACGGCAGGGTGGAATAATTAAGTTTTCTAATTACATAATAATTAGAGAAAAATATTGATCTTTTTGATAGATCAGGTGAAATGTTTTTTTTTTCTTCTAACTTATAGGCATAGGCCAAAAAAATGGAAACGTTTCTTTAATACTTGGAAACAAGAAGATATAGACGAAGCGTTATGAATGTTACGCAATGGTGATTTGGACTTTAAAGAAGTACGCCGAAAGTATAACATTCCTACACAAACACAGCAACGTCAACTTCTAGAACTAAACAAACATAGCAAATTTGGAAGACAGAAAGATTTAGTAAATGGAGAAGGAGCCGGTAGAGCACGTTCTGTCTTTATGTGCAGGGGTGAGCAGACGAACTCAAATATATATATTTGTGATTGTTGCAAATGCTGAATATTGTTGTTAACATAGTAAATTATTCGTAGAATAGTAATTTAACCTTCTAGCGAGAGC
>BGPR01001121.1:63900-80753 GCA_013235015.1 Araneus ventricosus
TAAAAAATTCCTTTCAACTTTCTCCTGTGCTAACACAGTTAGAGTGGTCGCATTTTCTGATTCATAATACAAGGTTAGCCTAAATGATTCATCAGGTTTCAAAGGACTATTTATTTACAAGTATACGACGTACAAAGACGGATGATACATGGAAGGATGCATACACTCAACAAGTTTCTGGTACATACTACAAATGTTTAATGTGTGCGCCCTTAGTCACCTGGTACACATCCCAACGGTAATCCAGTTCCGTTCAGATGGTCAATAACATGTTTCCGTCAATGTCCGTCACAGCAGCGGTGAAGCGTTCCTGCAGTGCTTGCAGCGTTGTTGGCATTGGCGTAAACCTTGTTTTAACATAAACTTTGTTTTCCACATAACCCCATAGGAAGAAATCCCATGGCGTAAGATCTGGCGACCTGGGGGGCCATGGCAACAGAGAAACATCATCCAGACCAGCGCGCCCTATCCAACGATGTGGCAGTTCCCTGTTGAGAATATCGCTGACAACTGTGCTCCATAGAGATGGACTTGGAAACTTGGGGAGTGTATGTGTTTTGTCATGTATCACCCGTCTTTGTCGGTCGTATACTTCTCAATGCACAGTGTTTTGAATCCCTATGAATCATTTAGACCATCCCTGTATATTCGAAACATTCCTTTTATTCAATTGAGTCCAAAATTTAATAGATAACTGCAGTTTTGATTATACCACAATTAACCAAATTTCATGTACAGTAGAACCTTTATTATACGGCTATCTATGAATCCAGCTGGTGTCAGAAAATAACTACACATGTAAAGACTGCTATGAAGTGCAGCTTTTTTTTCCGAACACGGGAGATACTGTTCGCATAGTTCTAAATGGGACACTTCGTCTTCTTAAATTCCCGCCTTTTTGCTGCCTTCTGGGTAGACCGTTCAATATTTTCCCGCTTTAATTAGAGTGTCCGAATACCTGATTGGCATAGTAGCACAGACCCACACATGCCTTGGCTAAAATATTCTACAAAATATCTACGCGTAAAAACATTAGTTAACATAAATGTAATAGAGTGAAGTGGGGTAATTCAGGGTAGCTAAGGTTCGGAGATCTGTTGGGGATAAAATATTCGACATAGAGCTAGTTAAATTTTATTAAAATACTGATTGTTTATCAGAATATATTATATCTTTCCAGAATAGTCACAGTTTTCATTCCTCTTTTTTAATATTGATTTTTTTTATAGAAAAAAGTCAAACTAACAGAGCGGGGTAAAACCGGTTAGTGTGTACATGTGTGTTAACATGCGTACCCGGTTTTAGTGTGTACCTGTGTGTTAACATGCGTACCCGGTTTTAGTGTGTACCTGTGTGTTAACATGCGTACCCGGTTTTAGTGTGTACCTGTGTGTTAACATGTATACCCGGTTTTACCCCAATAGTAGGGTAAAACCGAGTACACATGTTAATGTTATGGAAAATTAGAGAAACTCGGTATTCAGTGGAAAAGTTGCAATTATTTTTGTTTTATATAACAATTTTAGAAAATTAGTTACAAAATCCGCATGTAAAAGCAGTTGTCTTCTTCCTCCACGCCACTGCAGCTTTCGTGGGCGGAGCTAAGACAGTTTCTACTTTGAATTAACCCTTCTCATTTATTTAAATTAGAAAATATATCATTAAAATATAAACAATCAACGTCTGATGTGTTTTTTATCACCTCTTCATTGGAGAAATCCTCAAGACCGACTGTCCCGGTCTTACGCCACTTGGAGTATCCGGTTTCACTCCGAGTGCAGAGGTTATGAAAACGAATTAGAAAGCGCAATTATTGAAGTAAATTCTTATTGTTTGATAGGGTATAACTCCTTTGTAAACGTATAATAATCTGAATTAAATATATATATATATATAGAACTGGAGTGATTTTAAGTAAGAATAGTTTGAAATCAAAAGAACATTAGAGAGATGACGTCCTACAACAACTAAACCTTCTTAGAATCAGTGAATTCAACAGCTACAACACGCCTCTATGTCTGTTTCTTTTTCTTGACTATTAGAGTGCTGTAATTCAGTATCTATCTGCTGGATAGGAAAAATAATAATTCCAGAATATAGTGTACCCGATTTTACCCCACTCTATCTTAAACATTTAGAACAATCTGAATGCCTAAGAAAACATTCTTATGTCCTTTCCACAGAGACAGGCCAAAACGTGTTCGTCTCCTCACGTTTTTCTCTAGACCTCTGCTCTCCTCTTCAGACAAGTCGTCACCTGGTATCTCTGACCACCGAGGTCGACCTTGACCTCATCCCGCGGTATCACTTTTGGTTTCTACGCACACTCATCCAAACTGCAAACCGGAGATTTTTATCTCTGGAGTCAGGGGAGTGTCGAGTCAATATGTAAAGTAAAGTAAAGGTATCGATTTTGGACAGACATTGCTCTTTTTTTAAATAGTGTTAGAGCAGATACTTACACATATGACTACTAGTAATAACTAAAACAACACAACTTATTATAAAGCTAACAATCATTTATCGTGATAAACCTGCCTGACTGCACCCACGCCTGCTTATAATCGAGTTTGAAATAAAAACATCAAATCATGAAGCTTTAAGATGATTCGGGTTTTTCATGGATAATACTATGCGAAGAGAACAAAAGATATAAAGCACAGAAAAGGCAGTGACGCCTGATAAGGTTAAAGCTTTTGATAATTCTTGCTACTGTATAATCACGCAATATGATTGATGGTGGGTGGGACTGGCGTTAACCATTTATCAATCAATTACTAGATTTTTATATACTCCTTCCTTTTTCTTATTTCGTTAATAGACCTTCACATTCGCACAAGTTTCACCCAGTATTTGAGAAACAAACATTACAAATTATTTTTTTATGTATTTTAATCCTTTATGATTGTGTTTCCCGCCATTGTCAAGATAACACCCCTAACTTGCCGCAATGCATCCCAAGTGGTACGTGTACATCAGCTTCGAAACCCTTGGCTTTGAAAAACAGGGAATGTCATTTGTAGTGAGGAAGATATCACAATATTACAATTAACTGTACGTCAATCAGTTAATACACGAGATATTCGAGAATGATTTAAAAAATGGAAATAAAAATAAAGAGAACGACCAATCCACATATTTAGGCATCAGACACAAAGTTACTTCCACCCTCCAAGCAGAGTTCTGACGCAATGCGATTAAATATATCCCATCCACATCCTCAAAAAGAACATCCATATAGCAAGAAAAAAAGATACATCCAAACCATCCCGAACACCGCATTACCATAATCCATGTCAACATCGAAAAAAGTTCACTGTGAAAAAATCAAACGATAAAATATTCCACCTCACTCGTATAAAAACCAAAACGCGATCTCTCGGTACAAGCCATATCGTTATCTTTATCATCCTAACGTTTTCTGGATCGAACTATTACGAGCCATTAGACGGCGGAGCCCTTTATTTCAAAGCGCCGACTGAAAACGCATGATATTCAAAAGACTCTTTTCATTCCATTCTGCTGCAACCACCTTGCGAGGGGCATATCTTTATGCACGGTCATGTGTTGAAGGGTGGAGGGGATGTTCCATGCAGATAGATGATCGGTAACCTCTTATGAAACGTCCCCTTACCCCTAGGGATGTTTCAGAATGGTTGGAGTGCAGGGTAGACCCTCTGATTTCGGCACGCCAATGCATATTTGATGCGTTTTTGCGGTATCAAAATTGCGATTCGCTTACCCCCCTTCACAGTGCTCACCTCCCCCCTGAATGTATTCCATCCAGGAAAGTATGGAAAGTCTGTCGGTCGTGGCTTTTTGTGAGCTTCTGTTGCAGGAAGACTGTGGGATAGGAAATGGCTTCAGGAAAACCCCGTTATTTCCCCTCACACAAAAGTGTCTTTGACCGAGTTTCGAGTGCCGCAGGTTGTGAATGATGCGCTTGGATTTCTAGAGATTTTTTTTAGCCAAATAATATCCACATTTTACATTTTTAGAGATTGTTCATGGATAATTTTGTATATCAAGGTAAACTTTCTGAAATAATGAGTTTTAACATTTTACAGGAGGGCCATAAAAATTTGCAGCACTCAAGGTTTTGCGATTATTATCAATTTATTTTTTGAGAGCGTTTATCTTTTGTTCTTTTCAACCTATTGCGGATGCTTTGCCGATCCGAAGATGCGTTCGGGATAATGCTAGTTCGTTATAAGCATCAAAATCAAAAAACTGAACTATTGATGATTTACTTCTGAGGTACAGAATTCAGAACTACATTGTTGGCTGTTTGCTGAATAGTTTTAACGAGTGCTTGGAGTCACCTAGGATGTATATCTATATATATAAAAAGCAATGTTCGTATGTGTGTTTGTTACAGGCTAAAAAACTACTGAACTGATTTACGCGCGTCTTTTGACAAAATGATCCGCGTTGTCCAGAGAAGGTTTAAAGCTATTGAAATCTTCGACCTAACCGGTAGGAAGAAAGTTAGGAGCCTAATAATATTGTAATGTTTGGCTACCGTTGGCGATGGTTGCGAGTACGCTTGGCGCAATTCCTTCCTAACACAAGGTTGCTTTTTGTCAACAACGGAAAGAAAGATGAGATCTTAGGCCTATTTGCGGTCGTTATTTTTGAAATACAACTAGTTTTCTTCCGAGTAACGCACCGTAACGCACTATAATTTTTTATGTGTGTTGTCTGTCTTATGTTTGCCTATGTGCTAATATATATATTTTTCTAAAATCTCGTATTTTCCTATCAAGAGACCGAAACATCGCAAATATAATATCAATAGTAGCAGTATGATTAATTAAATGAAGATGGCGCCACGAGACAGCACTTCTCACATTGAAGTTCGCGAGGTAAGAGATGCTGTCGCGCATACATAGAAGTAAGTTCGAGTGTTGTTTTGGCAATTCTATTTATTTACATTCTGACTTTTAAAGTGAAGGTTAAATTTTGTGAAGTTCCGTAATGTTCAATTTTTTAATGTTTTGTAAGTTTCTTAATGTTCAATATTAATTGTGATGATTTTGCTGCATTATGAACTGAAATTTTGTAAGTATTTTTGTTTTTAATTTACATTCTGAATGTTCGACTCTGTTGATAGAATTTCATTTCGCTGTTGATAAAAATGCCGCCAAAACGACAAAACGTTGATCGCCGTGCAAATACAGCCAACAGAGAACGAGAAGAAAGACAAAATGAAACAGAAGAAGAAACAGCGCAAAGACATGAAGGAAATATATTACATATGTCACAGTCACATGCTATTGAATCATCACAACAACGTGAAGCACGAAATGAAGCAGGTCGTGCACTAATAAGAGAATTAATACAATCTTTGTCCTATAGTGATCGAAATAAACAACGTGGCAATACTCGATTGAGCATGCAGATGAATCGATTAAATCAATCTGTAGAACTTGATCATATTGCATTTCAGTACAATTCGGAAATTCGGTACTTGTTGAAAGTATGAATAAAGTTTGTACAAATTGCGATGCATTAAAAGTCAAGAATGAAGCACCTGGGGTGTGTTGTTTGAATCGTAAAGTTAAATTACCACCACTGAAAGCATCACTTGAGCCATTGTTCTCATTGGTCGCTAGTAATACAACACAATCTAAGCATTTTTTGAATAACATACGAAATTATAACACATGCTTTCAAATCGTCTGGTGTAACGAATATAATAACTGAGAATTTTATGCCAACATTCAAGATTCAAAGACAAATATACCATACAGCAGGCTCTTTGTTAACATTTACGGATGCTGATCACAATTTTTTGCAAATATATTTCATTGCAAATTCAGGTGATCAAGTAAATCGATACACACACATCAAAACACAAGTACAAACACTGCCTTATATATATATATATATATATGATTGTTTTTGAGTTTTTGTCTTATGTTTCTAGTTTGTTTTGATATATATATATATATATAGTTATATATTTTTTAAAACCATTAAAACTCAAATAACATTTTCATCATATACACCTATTAAACCCTCATTTAAAATTAAATACAATAAACAATATAACATTATTCACACATTGAAACACAGAAAGCTAATAAGATTAAAAACTATTACTATGAAAAAGCCAATCCAGATATGGAATTCCAACAATCAAATGCCAATCGACCTGAGGAATCGATTATGTCACATTATTTCGAAATTTAATATATATATATATATATATATATATATATATATTATACAAATGATCTCGAGTGCTGTTGCATACCTTGAGATGGTTTTAAGTCCTATACTATGCATATCTTTCTAATAGTTTTCGTAAATGGATTAATTAGAGGTCTTTTATTGAGAAAGTACATTTGAGAAGTATTTGTAAAAGGATTGGTATCCTTCTTTGCAATCCCGTTTTCCTTATGGTATCTATAAAAAGACAGATCAGTGAATTTAAATGAGAATCGGGTGAAACAATTACCCCATGAACGAAAAAGAAAATTCGAAAATCGTTTTTGATTTTTTTACATTTTGTAAGCCTATTCATTTTTATATCAAATATTAAATAAAAGAAGAATTTGAAGTTCAAGAAAGTTATGAAAGTAATGGTATGGGAAAAGAAACCCTTTAACTGGCAAGAAAAATTCATTAATAGCTATAAATTAATATTAAAAGAATCAAATAAAAAGTAATGTCGGCTAATGTGTTAAGAAATGATGCTCATTCATATTTTTGGTACTCCCATTAAATGTGTTTTTGGAACTAGCAGAAGAAGCGAAAAAAAAATTCAAAATTTTAAATCTTACCAATTTTGAACTGGGAGTGCTTGAAAGCTGAAAAAAATAGGCTTTTGCTTTGAAGGTAAGAAAACTTAATGACAGTAATATACTAACAGAAATTGCTACATCACAGTTTTAATGACTTTCTAGGTTATCATTAAGTATAAACATTTTTCTTCCATTTCTCAAAATATGCGTGAAAGAAAAAGAAACAAAATATATTTCGAACTAGTTTTTCAGGAATATAAAAGAGATATCTGAAACATAGTACTTGTTATCCTCTTTTCAGACATGCTAGATTGCTTTTTTTGCGACGCAATTAGATATTTTTGAAAGACGATTATTCCCAAATTGGAAGTTTTTAACTTAAAATATGATTACTGTGCTTTGTAATTCTGGCATCTTCACAAATTTCTCTCAACTTAATATTTTATCTTAAATAATTTTATTCCTTCACTGCAAAAAGAATAAGTATTGAAGAATAGAAGAAGTATTAAAAAAACTATTTTGAATAAAGTTTTAAATGTAACTAGGTAAATAAAATAACAATAATTGTTTAATAAAAACTGCTTTATCAAAACCTGCCACCTTCTGTGACTAGCTGGTTCGCCCAAAGTTACTAGTTATAATAATTCAGTTATATCAAAAAATTTAAAATTTGCAAGCTGTTTAAATTATCTGTTATTTATGAATATTTTTATTAATAATTTTAAAGCTATCATTTGAATTAACTTCCGTAATAATCCATTTGAAAGGAACTAGATAAAACTGAAAATTACAATAAATAATTACTACAAACTATGAACTAAAGTTAAAATTCTTATTTTTTTAGATTCTCTTTAGATGAAACAATTAATTCCTAAATTAGAAATGAAATCCAAATGCATTTGGAATCAAATAGTAAAGATAGATAATAGAATATTGTGCAATAGAACAAATGTGCGCTGTGAATCATTCTGAAGAAACAGAAATAAAAAATATAGCATTTGCTTTCTTTTTTTATTTATACCTTTTTTGTTTTTGAAAATTTTTTAATAGTTTAATTTTTTCATTGCTCTTGCTTTATCCTTCCTAAAGACTTTAGTTCAAATCTCTCCTAGACTAAGGCCCGGAAAATCTGATCGGTTTAGTTAATCCAAAGAAAGTAACAACCGTTCTTCTTCAAACAAGCTATGTTTTCACACAAATATATAAACTCTCAAAGCAAATTGTCAAATGCCTTTACCTTTACGCACTGGATAAACCCGCAGTTTAACTTCAAAATACGGCTCCATGATCACTAGATACACATTAGATCAAGCGAACTGCTGAAAAGAAAGAACATTTATTTCAAAAACGAATTCCTGGCATTTTCCAGATAAAGTTATATTCAGCAAGATACGTATAAGTGAGTTAAAGTTAAAATAAAGACATATGAATTAGAAATAAGGTTAGATTATATGTTAGTCTTAAGTAATTTAACTTTACGGAAGTATGAAAGTAACATGTGAAGGGTATTTTATTTTTAAACAAAAGTATGTATAATTGAATGAAAGCAAGGAATGCAGAAAAATAATTAAACAAGATAATTTTGAATTAATAATTAAATAATTAAACGAATTAACTTTGAGTTAATAATTAAATAATTAAACAAGTTAATTTTTTATTAAATTTAATAATTTTATGAATGTTAATTGCTTGGTAAAAGTTTCTGTTTTAAATTTTTCCGTCTAAAAGTCAAAAAATTATTAAATAAATAATTTTATTAATCACTAATTAAGATTTTCTAAAAAAAATTGAAAAGCCACAAAACAGGTATAGATGCAAACATGGAAAATTCTACATTTTAGAGATAAATTATTTAAGAGAGATCTCTTTATTTAATGTACTCCAGACGGAGATATCCTTTATATAGAAACCTGGTTTTTAAAACAGAGCAATTCTATATTTTAGAGATAAATTAAGGACTTTAAATAAGAAATTAAATAATAAATTATAAATTTCACCGCTATATCAGCGTGCAATATTGCTGACTCTCTCTAAACCTATATATGTAACGTTGTTCCGTTAAGTGAAGTGTAGAGGTAGTTGAAGAAGATTGCAGTCGTTAAATGTCTAAAACATTTTATTCCATTTCGAAGATAAGCAAAATCAAATAAGTTATAGAGTACTCAATATTATATTAAGATTAAACGTTTAAAATATTAGGAGAATATTAAATCCATGGCCAGGAGTGGAGAATTACGCCGAAAAACGGCGTGACTGCTCAACGCGTTACATGATTACGAAAAGAGGAAATTACGCAGACGCGGAGAGTTTTTAAAAGACCAAAAAGGGGAAGTACCGAAGTTGAGGCTCTAGAAATATTGCGACTCTTGCGAGTCTAGTTAGAGTAGAAGTATTTTTTAACATAGGATTGAATTAGAAATAATTCTTTCGTAATTAAAAAATATCTCTCGTTAGAAAGGATTTATTTTAAATATAGGAAAAATTTCTAAGTCATTACATATATATATATATATATATTCAAATTTGTATATGTCGTATTAAATGCTAACTAGCCTTAAATCCATTTATTTAATGTTACATTTTTTCTGTTTCTATTTCGTTTAAGATTAAAAATTTTGGATATTTTCGTAGTAATTATATGCAATATCTATTCGAACGATCCAATCTCTTTATTTAATGTACTCCAGACGGAGATATCCTTTATATAGAAACCTGGTTTTTAAAACAGAGCACATATGGAGTTTACGTTGAATAATATTTTGTCGATACTTTCAGGATTGCAAGATATAAAATTTTTAAAAGTCTTCTTGATATACAGTTCAGAAAGCCAACTCTTCTTTACTCTTTCAAAGTCTGATTGTACTGTAGAAATTTAGATTCCTAACAGTTTAATCCAAATATTTATTATTCTAGCATAATTTTCAACTTACAGCTATTCCAAGTAAAAACTAAATTTGTCCTTTTTCCCAACACTCTGCATCATAAAAAATGACAAGGATAGTATATCCTTTAATGTGTATGTTCATTTAAGTATTGGATAGGAAGTGAACCAAAAGTTTTGTGATATCTAAAAATAATTATAAATTATATGAGTTTCCGTGCGAAATCATAGTTTCTGAAATTTTCCTCTTCCTTCAAATCCCAAAAGCTGAACAACTTTAGCAAAATATCATCTTAGAACCCATATTTTGGTTTCTTCCCTAGACAATAATATAAATGAAATGCATGCAAACTTTCAGGTAGATATTTTAAAATGAATTTCAGTCATTTTATTTGAAAAATGAAAATTGATGAAAAAAGCACATTTTCAGACACGTTTAAACTTTCAGTTTCACTTTCGGACGGAAAAAGGATATTTCTTTTTTCTCCCCATTTTGTAGGGTATTACATTATTTTTATTCATCATCCAGGTGCTTTTTTTTAATTATTGGGGTTTTTTCCTACATAGTTTATCTGGCCCTAATCAGTTTTTAACTGACATTCAACCGGCATTGACAGATTTGATTATTTATCCCATAAACTAACTTGAAGATATTGCCTGTCCGCCAGGAGAACTCTGCTCGCTAAGTCGTCTCGTTACGGCGGTCGCTATAGCAACTGGTTATGTTAGAGAAGATCCGTTTCGAATAGGAGGAATACAACGGAAGTCGAGGTTTTATTTCATTCTTGGCGCCAGTTTGCGGTGATAAAAACTGTACATCATTCATGAACTTCTACTTACTCGAAATGGATTCCTCCCACGATAACCTGTTTCTATAGCAACCGCCGTCAACCAGACAACTTGGTGAGCAGAGTTTTCGTGGCGGACATACAGTATATGGTAGTGGAGGTAGTTTAAGGGATTAATATCTGTCTTAAATGCTATTTATAAATTTTCTATTCGTTTATTGACAGAAATTACGGTATCAATGTAAAATCAAAGATATTGCAGTTATTCTCTATTTTCAATTATTATTAATTGATTTACTGATATTATTTAAGTTAACTGAATGATTTAAATTACTATATTGAATTAAGGATCAATTATTATTAATAGATTAGTGATGTTATGTGAATTAACTGAAATATTGATATTTCTATATTCAATTATTCAATAATTGATATTTCAATTGTATCTTCCTAAATTTACTAAAATGTCATGCAAAACATAGATATTCATATTAAAAATATTCCAAAATAATGATTCGTGTATTGCAAATAATACGAAACACGAACGCGAAATGATTCAAAAAATATAACAACAATATACACAATAACAAGTTAATTAAATAAGGAAAAAAAGTGAAAAATAATTCTTATGTAAATTAAAGTAAAACAATAGAAAATGTTTCTTTATCGTACTGTTTATAATTCCATTCAAACAAAACAAAAAGTAGCAGTAAAGATAAACAACGAAGAACAAAGGCAAAGAAGAAAACATATTAAATAAATTGAATTTAAACAGTGAAAAATGTTTTGCTCAAGTTTTGTTCACTATTTCATACAAACAAAACAATAAAAAATTGCCATAAAGATAAAGAACGAGAAAAGAAGTTAAATAAATAAATATTAAATAACTTAAATCAAAGCAATGAAAAATATTTCTTTATCGTTTTGCTTACCATTAAATTTTCCATTGTTAAGTTCTACTAAAATGTCTCCAATTCCTACTCTAGTTATTATGAAAGTAAAGTAAAACAATTTTGGGAGCTTAAAAGTACAAACTTTAAAAAAAAAAACATCTAAAATATTCTCTGGTTTTCTTTCGAAAGTTCGTTTTCAACATAAGCGGTTACCTTAATCTAAGTATTTATTATCGAAGCAAATTCAACAAAGGCAAAGAACTTACCTACATTACGAACTAGACAACTAAACTATAGAACGAGTACCCATTTTTAAAATTCACTCGAAAGCTAACTCCAAGAAACAAAATTGCGCATAAATTGGGTAACCATTTCTGTTTGAAAGAAACTCTTACTTCACATATTAGTGGATTGAGGCCAAAATACAATTAGCGGATGACCAATCCATTTGTTTCTGTTGAAAAACTCCTTGTTTTAAAAACAAACTGAGTTGTGTAGAAAAAGCCATTGAAATGGATACCCCTTTAGCAACGTAAGTCTGCATATTCTCTCTCAACTAAATTTTCAAGCCGTAAATGTTTTCGAGACCTAGTTTAAGGTCGTGCGTATTTTTGTTCCAAGACCATAACTTTTCTTTTAAATGCTTGGGAGACTTTGAAGTGTGAAGAGTGGCAAGTTACATAACCTCAAGAATCCTTATTTTAATCCTTTTTAACATAGGACTACATGTCTCTCATTGGGGTCTCAGAAAGGAATTTGATTCACACGTCAAAACGCCACAAAAACGTTGTATGGAAGATCCTTTATATCTCGGTAACCACACATGTTAAAAATATAATTAATGTCTTATTTTATAGATAAAGGGTAACAAAAGAAGTTACAAAAAAAATTGATATTCAAAATTGTAGTTCAGCGACTTCTGAGTTGCAAATTTGGGCAAAAATACGCATAAATTGGTGATGCAATCCTCTATATCTCGGTAACTACATATGGTAAAAGCATAACTAATGTCTTATTTTAGAGATAAAGGATAACAACAGAAGTTACAAAAATAACATTGAAAATCGGAATTGTAGTTCTAATTGAAGTACTCTAGGGAATTCATATATTGATTCAACTTTGACAAAAAACATTAGTCCCGAATTATTAAATTTTGTGTTAATTTTCATATCATTGACCGATCCTACACAGAATTCTAACATATCCACGCACGATTGAAGAATTCAAAACAAAGGAATCGACATTGTAATATATTTTATAAAGAAATAAAACAATTGTCATTGTAACCTTAGTTTCATTTTATTTCGCCAATTTTCCATACATTAGTATTTCAGGGAATCAAAAGTTAATTGAGAGTAACTTCGAGAAACAAAAGAGTATCGCAAGTAACAAAGGGAATCCGTGAAGCTTCGAGAAACAATAGAGAATCACGAGTAACAAAGAGAAACCGAGAAACTTCAAGAAACAAAAGAGTCACGCGAGTAAAGCAGTGCTACGCCTTTAACATCAGCGGCTCTTTGAGAAAGACAGCCTCCCATCTTTTTTTCCCTACGATGGGGATATATACATACAGGGTGGTCATAAATTATTTTATTTATTTAAGAAAAAGCACACTACAGAGAAAACTCCGTTTACAGAGCGCTATAAACAACAAACACACAAAGAACAAAAGCCACGACGAGTAAATAAAAAAATGCATTAGAAAATAAAAAGTTGAACACAGATAATACACAAAATCATAAAACTTTTGCAAACGCATATATAATTAAAAACGAAAACACATAATCACAAAAACATTAAAACACACTATGATTCTTAAAGTCGTATTTTTTAAAATATTAAAAGACCATTTCCAAAAGGCAAGGGTAAAAAAGTCAAAACACACAAGCGCCGAATTCTCTAAAAACACACCAGGAGTTTAAACCAGTCGACCCATTTCAAAAATTAATGAAAAAACTAATAACGTTACAATTACGGTTTTTTAAAAATGAGAGCTCATTTCAAAAAGTTTTTTCCCGGATAAGTAACGCACTGTTACGGTGGTCTAGGGGGCCGTAAATTATTGGACATATCCCATTTTTGAGAGCCGCTATCTGCGAAGCTAGAAGAGGAATAGAAGCATGTATTTGTAAGGAATTTTACGCTTTTTAATTTGTTAAATCAATTGTAATTAGAAAATCGGTAGCCATTGCGTATGGAAACTCTCGCTGTAGCAAATTTATAATGTTGTAATGGTACGTCACCTATCTGAAGAGAAAAACTTTTTTATTTGCTCTCTCAGTGAGAAAAAGCACAGTTGTAGCATTATAAGTTTTTTAAAAAAAATTTTTAAAAATTGGTCCAATAATGTATGCCGACCCTGTATTTTTAAATTCCCAGCAAATTTTGTTTCAATCTGCATATGGTGGGTTCAGAATTAAAGCGAACCATGCCCATGAGATTCATTTCTGAGAAAACCTCTCTTTAAATTGATCAGCCAGAGCCGGATTTACACATTTCTATGCCCTAATTCTACGCTACTAATTCCACTAAATTCTACGCCCTATGCCAAAGCACTTAATTCTGCGCCCTATACCAAAGCACTTAATTCTACGCCCTATACCAAAGAACTTAATTCTACGCCCTGTGCCAAAGCACTAAATTCCACGCCCTATTCCAAAGTACTTAATTCTGCGCCCTGTGCCGAAGCACTTAATTCTACGCCCTCTTCCCTGGTGCATTCAGCTAAGTTGTGGACATAGGGAAGTAAAGGTGCCGCCACTTTATTTAATTTCAATGGATGCACTTAATAAAAGATATTTATATGGTTATTTCAAACTAATTCTGAAATTTTTTAATATTTTATTATAATTTCTTTTGCATTTGAGCCCTATTGTTACGCCCTGGCCCATGGCCTAGGATAACCCTGTGGCAAATTTGGATTCATCAGTTCATCTCTACTAATAATAAAGTAGAATGTGTGCCAAAGCACTTCATTCTGCGCCCTCTCTCCTGGTGCATTCATCTCAGGCCCCTGGCGTATTCCCTATTGTTACGCCCTGAGCCATGGCCTAGGTTGACCCTATAGCAAATTTGGCAACGTGCTCAGCTCATCTCTACGAATAATAAAGGAGAATGTCTGTGTGTTGGCTCTTTGCAGGGCACACCGCTCAAGCTAGAGCTACGAAATTTGGTACAAACATACTTTGGAGGATCGGAATGTGCTCTTCGGAAACCTTGTTTAAAATCGTAATTACAATTTTAATTAATTAAAAATTAAGTGAAATTTTGGGTTTATCCTTAATAACTTTCGAAAATATTAAAGCACAGAAATTATTTTTACACCATCTGAAAGTGCACACATTACCTTCACAATGATATCAATTAAATTGTCGTACGATGTTTTCTCTAATTTTAATAAATTTTTAAGTATATTTAATATATGTTTGACATAATTTACAACAATACTGTTCATTGTTGCAACGAAATTCAAACCGTTTTCATTGTTTAAACAAATATTTATATGCGTGTTTCTCTTCCATTGATGAAACCATCTCTTCCATTGATAATATTTTTTTATGTTTAATGATATGTTTTAATCAGCATATTTTCATTCAGCTAGCATGCTGCTGGAAGTAATATGTACCGCGCCATTTTAAAGCTAAAATCAAATGCATATTTTCAAGAGGAATAAGAGAGTGAAGACGATGCCATTGTATGGTACATGGCACAGAGAGTTACTGGACTCCATTAAGGACGTTCATGCAGACAATGAACAGAATAGGTGGAAGGCTACTGAAAGAACATGAGTTAAATGTCTATCACGATTTGGAATTTGAAATTACTTTGTTAAGGCAACCATGAATATCAAATTATACACAAGAGATTCAATTGAAATTATATTCCCGGCGAACAAGCTGGTCGCCGAAGGCGGCTAGTTTGAAACAACAATGGACTTTTAATTGTTCTTGCTCCCTGGTAGATATAAATTATGGACCAGAATTTTTATTGCAAAGAAAATATAACATTTCTGCGCAACCATGACAGTGTTAACTCAAAACATGGGCTTGGTTTACTTTAAATCTAAACAACAAATATGAATAAGAGGAATGTAATAAAAATTAATTAATAATTTGATTTTGGCCTTAATTTTTAATTAAAATGTGTTTTGGAAATAATATTTTTTAAATTAATATATCTTAAAATAAATTTTCTTCAAGTCGAAATTTTAGAAAGTAAATAATTTTATCCCTTTCTACTAGTTATTTTAATTATTAAATTTTTCACTATTTATTTGATTTTCTTATTTTTTTTCCTAATTCGTGATATTAGGTTTAAACAAGTTCTCTAAATCAATATTCATTAAACTATAGAGAGGGAGAGCAAATGATATTAAATTAAACGCAGTTAAATATCATAATAAATACAATTACAAGAAAGTTTGATTTAAAATAAATAAATATTTAGCTTATTATAGAGAACTACTTATAAAGTTTGTTCAGTTTTAAAAGGCATTCTATATGATTAAGAACCCTTGGGTCTCCCCTAGAGTACTTTGTCTGGAAAGTTTTCAGACATAACAAGAAAATTATATCCAAGAGACCCTTACGTTAATGCATGAGGATATATTATCCTCCCATCGCATCGTATTTCCTCATCCGCTTTTATTGCTATATAAACTCCGCTATACTTTCGAAAAGTGATTTATACATGCAATATTATAATCAAGACATCCTGTTCAAATCCAAATGTTTCGATAATGATAATCTTTATAAACCAGATTTTAGAGAATTTCGAAATCATCTGTGAAAATTGTAAGGAAACTTCAGTGAATTTTTTATACATGTCTCAACTCATTCCACAGTTACTTGATATTCTATCTCTATGACAATGAAAGTTTCCTTATTTTACATATTTCGCTATAAACTCCTCTATACTTTTTGAAGATGATTTATACATGCAATAGTGTAATCAAGCGAGCCTGTTCAAAATCCAAATATTTGGAAAATAATAAACTTTCTAAACTAGATTTCTGAGAATTCCCAAGCCATCTGTGATAATTGTAAGGAGACTTTAATTTGGAATTTCCAAACCATCCGTGATAACTGTAAATAAACTGTAATATTCTTATTTTGCATATTTCTCAATAACATTCACTATACTTTCTCAAGACTATTTAAACATGCTATATTGTAATCAATCGAGCCTGTTCAAAATACAAATGTTTCGAAAATAATAAACTTTCTAAACTAGATTTCTGAGAATTTCCAAACCATCTATGATAAATGTAAGGGAACTGTAATTTGGAATTTCCAAACGATCCGTGATAACTGTAAATAAACTGTAATTTTCTTATTTTGCATGTTTCTCAATAAAATTGACTATACTGTCTCAAGACTATTTAAACATGCTATAGTGTAAGCAAGAGAGCCTGTTCAAATTCCAAATGTTTTGAGAATTTTATGAAATATTTGGTTGCGTATATTTTTCAAAGATACTTTTATACGTGTATCAGATCTTTCGACAGCTACTCACTGTCCTATTGCAAAGCAAAGGAAAGATG
>BGPR01001121.1:86638-107652 GCA_013235015.1 Araneus ventricosus
TGCTTTAAATGCGTTTTTCATTTTACGATTTGTACTATCTATCTATATATATATATATATATATATAGAGAGAGAGAGAGAGAGAGAGAACTTTTAAAACTTACATTCGGTACATCAGACTGAACAGTTGAACAAAAATATTTCAAAAGCTTAAAGTAGGGTATAAAATCACGTAAGTAATTGCAAGAATTCTCTAAAATTATACCAAATGTAACGATTATTTCCCCAGTAAATAATTCTTAATTCAGAGAAAATGAACAGTTATTTCCTAAAGAATATCCCCAGGAATTCGTTAACGCTGGGCTAATTGCATTAAACACATGGTTTCATTTAGCATGTGTGACTATTTGTTTCAACGTGGGATTGTATTAATGACCCGGAATCCAGTAGAATGGAATCTGCTTCACAAATTAAGAGTATAAATTCTTTTAGAAATGCTTTATAATTTCAAAGTGATACAAATACTAGAAATGGCTGAGTGTAGAGATTTCGTATAAGAAAGGCCCGAATAATCGAGGTTATACAGTATATAGGATATTAGCAATGTCGAACAAAAGGTGCTGATGACGCTGTACGTGTTTTTATGCGTCTCACGATTATAAAAAGAGCTCCATCAGAATAGCGTTTAGTTCTCCGTTGGCTCCGTTAAGAGAACATTGAGTTGCATGCCAACTTTACCCTCAAAACGCATTTGATACAATTTTTTTATTCAAACAATTTAGACAGCATTTTACTGTGAATAGAAACTAACTACTTGTTGGTTGCTATTAAAAGTATTAAGGGATTCAATCTGCGAATACGGCATGCAAAGTACAATACGCATCTAATTGGTTTTGAGACGGCTAATGTTTAAAAATCTTTGATTTCAGATAGAGTTAAATATCGTAGAGGTTCGATAAGTAACGTTTAAAATTAAATATTGCTTATAGATCCTCATTTTTCGTTTTTATTTATCTCGTTTTGTTTTACTTCCCAATTTATTCCGGAATGGGTTCAGGCCATAGAGGAAAATTCAAATTTAATTTAGACCTTAAAGTCGTTTTCCTCAACAGAAAACCTATTCTGATTTTGAATCTGCATGGATGAATGGCCTCTGATGACGTCATCCACCGGATTCTTATTCCTCCTCGTTGTTTGTTATTATTTTTGTATTTTTAACTCTTTCACTATTGAATCTTCCCTTATTTCGTATTTATATCTTCGTAATTTTTCCTGGATGATGCGGCACTTGCGCACATCAAATAAATTGCTTATATTATTGTTGTTTTGTCTTTTTTAGATATTCAATCATGAAAACAATAAAAAAATTTAAATACTAAAAAAACAAAATAAAAACTGCAAAAAATCTCTATGAAAAAATCAACAAAAAGATTATTTAAGTTTTTAGTTAGTGTTTCCCTCACTAGATGGAGATAGGTGCGCACACTTATTAACAAAGTTGACTTTGGAAATTCGTTCTTTCTTTTTCCACTTTAGAGGTAAGACATTTTAATCCTTTCTTTTGAAATTATTTAAAAGATTGTTTTAAATTTTTTCTTTGTGGATAAATGTTTTTCTTTCCAATTTATTCTGAAATGGGTTCAGTCGATAGCGGAAAATTCAAATTAAATTTAGACCTTAAAGTCTTTTTCCTCTACAGAAAACCTATTCTAATTCAATCTGCATGGATGAATGGCCTCTGATGACGTCATCCACCAGATTCTTATTCCTCCTTTTTGTTTGTTATTATCTTGTATTTTTATATTTTTAACTATTTCACAATTAAATCTCTCCTTATTTCTTATTTATATCTTTAAAATTAAACCCTATTCGAATATACAAATTAAATTTTAACACACTAGGAAATATTTTATTACATTTAGTTGCGAAACATATCGTAATTTTCACCGTTATGTCAACTTCAGATATCAGAGTTAAAAGATATTTGACGACTAAAAGTCTATCTCAATGGAGTGGTCATTTATACATGTATTTTTGACAAGATAATACATGCTAATCTAAACTTCAATATTCTTAAGTGCATCACATATGAATAGTTGATTTAGCTTTCATTATGATACGGTGAAAACATATTTATTATTACCTCTGTCCTGTAATAATAGTAGCAGTTGATGAATTTAATTTGTTCCATAATAATGGTAGCAAACGAAAATAAATATAGGACGCAACATTTATCATCAGAAAACTAGATTAAATTAAACAATAAATTAAATATATTACTCCTAATTTTTATTTTGAGTGTGTTCAGATAGTTTCTATAGATTTTATAATAATTTGCTGCATTTTAACCTTGCACGTAGGATCTCTTGTCTGCGAAGCTTTGATTTCCCTATATGCTTGAGCTTAATTAACTGGACAATCGGAACTCGATCTTTGCTTGAAAACTCTCTTTTTTCATCTTACTTTTACATTGGGTTGATATTCAACTGAAATAAAACAATTGATTTCGCTCAGCGGATGAAATTAGAGAGATAGTTATAATTCGTAATAGTTAGGTTAACCTAAAAATTGAAAGATGTGTCAAAAGAAATAATACATGTCATAAAAATTGATTTTGATTCGCAATTTTGCGCTACAACATAACTTACAGCTGCATTCGCCAATAATTCCCATTTAAATATTCACTTGTTACTATTATTATGGGACAGAGGGAGTACTATTTAACCAAAAATAAGGGTTCTTCTTAATTATTTTACTTACGCATGTTATTTAATTTACAGGAATTCGTGTTTACTACAATTGCAGTGAAAATAAAAGCCAAACTCCAAAGATGCAAATGAGTTGAATTACTTTTTCTCCCATAGCTACTTAATGGTTTTAAAGGCAAAAACAACAGCAAAGGAAGATGTACACCTTTAATTTGTTTTTTAAAAGTTTTATTGCACACGCTTACGGCCGGAATAATAAATGATCGTAAACCTTCTGTTATGTCTTTAATGTTTATGTGGCATGAGAAATAATATCTTTAACAAACTTTTAAAAGAAGGCAATTCATTCTTAAGTAGGGCGCTCAATTAACTTCTCAATTAAGGGCAGTGCGTTTTATTTGTGCAATAAAAAACGACGCAGGAAAACAAATTTCCCGGCTTTAGTATTCATTAAAGAAAGCATTTTCAAATTAAATGGAACATATTTCTAAAATGTGACTTTATAGAACTGCGGAGTTCGTTAAATGTAAGAAAATAGATTTTCTCTGCAATGCTAATAAATCATTCAGATTTTATGGTGCAAATCTCAAACGCTTTGTTATGTTTCATTTTTACCTTATTATTTACTTTCTATTCATTCTGAGTATTCCACCCCTTCACATAAAATGTCGTCTCGCTTTAATGCATCGGATTATAGAATTTTAAATAGTTAGAAATGATTATTGAACGTATATTTAAACACAAATTAAGGTAGATTTTAGTTTAAAATGCAAAAGTCACTTGAATGCGCTTAAATACCTCCGGTGTGAGGCAACGGATTATAAAATAAAATTGGCGTAACGCGACTTGTGTGCGGCACCTGCTCATGAATTCATTCCACTTTGAATAATGATAGTAGTGAAATCTTCCTTGACGTCTTAGTCGTCAATGTTAGGACATATGACCCATGGATTTATTTTTAAAATGCAAAAGTCACTGGAATGCGCTTAAATACCTCCGGTGTGAAGCAACGGATTATAAAATAAAATTGGCGTAACGCGACTTGTGTGCGTCACCTGCTCATGAATTCATTCCACTTTGAATAATGATAGTAGTGAAATCTTCGTTGACCTCTTAGTCGTCAATGTTAGGACATATGACTCATGGCTTTATTTTTAAAATGCAAAAGTCACTTGAATGCGCTTAAATACCTCCGGTGTGAGGCAACGGATTATAAAATAAAATTGTCGTAACCCGACTTGTGTGCGTCACCTGCTCATGAATTCATTCCACTTTGAATAATGATAGTAGTGAAATCTTCGTTGACCTCTTAGTCGTCAATGTTAGGACATATGACTCATGGCTTTATTTTTAAAATGCAAAAGTCACTTGAATGCGCTTAAATACCTCCGGTGTGAGGCAACGGATTATAAAATAAAATTGGCGTAACCCGACTTGTGTGCGTCACCTGCTCATGAATTCATTCCACTTTGAATAATGATAGTAGTGAAATCTTCGTTGACCTCTTAGTCTTCAATGTTAGGACATATGTCCCCTGACTTTATTTTTAAAGTGCATAAGTACACGCTCAAGAGAATTAGTTCAGTTACATTACAGTTCTGAATTATCCATATATATTATTCGTGTTTATTTTCTGAATTTTTAGGCTATCACAACAACAAAAAATATCTGAGGAATCGCAAGCGCATCATAGACAACCCTGAGGGACTCCAAAAACTGGATCAACGACTTGTTTTTGTGAGGGGAATAAAGGGGTTTTCCAGAAGCCATTTCCCATCCCACAATGCCACCAGGAACTGAAGCTCCCAAAAAGCCACAACCGACCGATGTTCCACCCTTTCTAGATAGAACACATTCCACAAGGGGATGTAGGTGGGTACGATTAGGGGAAGGGGGAAACGAATCGCAATTTTGATACCCAAAAACGCATCAAATATGCATCGGCGTGCAGAAATGAGATGGTCTACATGGCACTCCAACCATTCTCAAACCTCCCTAGGGGAAAGGGGACATTTCATGAGAACGAATCATCTATCTGCATAGAACGTTCCCTCCACCCTTCAACACATGACCGTGCATAAAGATATGCCCCTCGCAAGGTGGTTGCAGAATGAAAAGGGTCTTTTGAATATCATGCATTTTCAGTCGGCGCTTTGAAATAAAGGGCTTCGGCGTCTAATGGCTCGTAATAGTTCGATCCAGAAAACGTTAGGATGATAAAGATAACGATATGGCATGTACCGAGAGATCGCGTTTTGGTTTTTATGCGGGTGAGGTGGAATATTTTATCGTTTGATTTTTTTTTCTGCAGAGAGTTCTTTCGATGTTGACACGGATTTTGGCAATGGGATGTTCGGATGGTTTTGGATGTATCATTTTTTTCTTATGTGGATGTTCTTCTTGAGAATGTGGGTTTGACATATTTTATCGCATTGCATAAAGATTCTGGTTTGAAGAAAGAAGTAACTCTGCGTTCAATGTGTTTGGAAATATGGATTGATTGATGAGAAAATACTCTGAATGTTGCGTATGAAAACTATTATATACAATGTGCAGTTTAAATTGTCTCTAAATAAACTTTACTTTATTCCAAATGTTAAAATGGCATTGAAATAAAGCATTGCACACTTTAAGTTTTTCAGCTTAAAATGTTAATGCTATATAACAATAAACATGGATTAAATTCATCTAATTGTATTATGTTTTCTTTGAATACTTTTTTAGGAGTGAGTAATTTGGTTCTCAATATTTTCGAGTAAATGGATTAACGGAATATTTTCAGCGTTTCTTGTATGAACTGCCAGCTTATTTGCTGATGTTTGAAACCACAAAAAAGAATTTTTTTTACATTTATGTATTTTATACATAAACTTTCTTGAATGTAATAATCTTGACATCTAAAGAATATCTTATCCATTTATACGTAACGGGCTTATTGAATTCTCAGCCATCCTCTTCAAAGATGCGAATCTGACAAAGAAACGAAAACTTTTCAAGAAGATATTTTTTTCCAAATAAAAATGGCTGTCTTGAAAGTCTGTGACTTGAAATTCGAAACCACTTTTACATGCAAATTTATTCCTCAATTTCTACTAATCTGATAATATTTCTTAATAATATAGTGCTTCTATTATCTTTCGAAACTAATTAAAGTTTCCGCCTTTCTCTGAAAGCACTGCATCTAAATTTTGGAACAAAAACAAGATTTTACCCATTTGATAAACACCCCGTTTTCGATAAACAAGACGACTAATTCTTTACGAAACTTCATAATGGTGAACCGTAGTCAGATGACGAGGGAGACATTCAAGTTTGTTTTCTACCTTCCCACTTAGTGTTTCTAACTTACATGCCCAATCATCAGATGGAAGAATAGGTAGATTTCAAAATGCGAATACTGATTGGAAAAAATAATTAATTTGTTTCACTCGCAGGTAATTTTCATAGTATTTTAACATTTGTTTTGAAGAACTATACGTTATCCGCAAAATTAACATAGTAAAGCGCCCAATAACCGAGCCCAATTATTTGTCATCGTTAAATTTACAGGGTGGCCCGGCAGGTAATTTTTGAAAAACAATCTAATAGATGGCGCTAGCTGCGAGCAGTTGAGACCAGACTTGGTGCGCATGATCATTAGAGCGGGCAATTATGTATATGTGTGTTTCGTTAGCGAGTGTTGAGTTTAAGTGTGTTGTTCAGTTGTGATTGTCACAAGCGAAAATGAATAAATATTCAACTGATATTCGAGTGTTTATTGCGCTCTAAATGGCCAAATGTGCCATGAAAATGTTGAGGCAGTGCAACGGGCATGGCAGGAGGAGTTTCAGAACAAGAACTGGCCGGACAAAAGGACTATAAAAATGGTAATCCAATTTTCGAGTTTTCACAACGCTTCATTTTGTTTTTGCCCACCACGTTTGTTATCAAAAATGTGTTTCAAACCTCTTCTTTAGGCTGTATGACAAGTTCATCGCACTGGATCGGTACAAGACGATAGAAAAACAATGGCCACGGCCACTGCTTCTGTGGCCAAAGACGATGCAAAAGAGCGAGTCGCCGATTCTTTTTGCTGCTAATCACTTAAGCTCACCGCTCGCTAACGAAACACACACCTATACAATTGCCCGCTCTGATGATCATTCGGACCAAGATTGGTTTGATTTACTCGAAACTAGCGCCATGTGTCAGATTGTTTTTCAAACCTTACCTGGTGGGCCACCCTCTATAAACTTCTACGCGGATTTATCGTATTCAATACATTTCTGCATATTGCTACTCTTATATTAAAGCTTGTAATGATCGTTTTGTAGAACTAACTCTCTTTTAAAGGATTTTATTTTCATTTTTGTCCCAAACCAGCAGTGAAAGCACGTTACTGTACACATGTATTATGAGATTTCTGTTATCCGTCTATTCGGTTGTCCGTAACAGCCCTGCTCTGTACGGTGACGCTTAATCGAAGTTTTACTGAATTCCCGTAATTATTCACTTGACAAACGGACGAAATGCCACGAAAAATTAAAACAGTGCATTTAAAATGAAAATATAATAAAAAGTCTAAAATATCTTGAGATAATTTCATTTATCTTGGAGGACACATGCATTGGTTACAAATAGTTTTTACTACAAACTGCATATCTAACAGTAAATTTACACTTGGAAGCTTTGGTTGATTTGTAGCTAAATAAAACGATCAACATGAAATTTATGAAGGTAAAATATTCAACTCTTCCTATTTTAAAACAGCAATAAAGAACCATTATTTCAACACAGGTGTCCCACTTGGGTGCAGCGCGAGCACGTGGATGAGAAACCGCCGGATAAGTGAACGGGTCTCACTTCCCTGGTGGGTAGAGTAATGGTGGTGTGGCTTTAAGGTCCTACCTCTGAAGACGTGTCGAACCCCCGTAAAATGGGGGGTTGTCGCATGAGCCGCTCGTAATTGGAGCTATTTTGCGGTCAACTTCAGTGCCCACTTTTCTGTCGCGGCTTCCGATCTTTCATATTCACCGGATGTCTTCCAGTTAGGTAGAGTTGTTTCGTTTATAATTGACCTCATATGTTACGTAACTTGGTTGAAATGTATATAAATGAATAAATATATAGAATCATTAAAACGTGATTGCAAATGTGAAAACATAACTATTATTTTTTAATTACTGGACTGAAATCTCTAATTTAATAACTAAGCAGAAGAATGGTTAAGGCAAATTGGCAAGCAGAAATTTTTCACCCCACATTCTGAGAAATGGCAATTAATAAAATAGCAATTTTACTATAAATTCACTATCAAATTATTCCAAAAACTATAACATGCTATACTTGAAACATTTCCTGAATTTACAGCAAATTAATTTCAAATGGTGGAACAAATAATACCCTGGTCATTGTGCTTTTAAATAACTACGAGTAGTATGGTACAGCCATTTCCGTATCAAATATTTCACAGAGACATGAAATACCCGATGGCAATGTCAATCTTCCCAATACGATTCAGTTAACAACGTACAAAAGCAGCACCTTAACCCTGTTTTAAGCAATTTAGGGAAGGAAATTTCTCTTCTGTTGCTGAGACGGTTGATCTGAATAGGGACGAAACTAACAATGATGGGGAAACAACTAGCCATCCCACGACCCTCCTCCAGAGGTCCTGGGCGCAATTAATCAGATTATAGGATTTGAGTCTGACAGAGCGTTAATGTTGCGTCGGATAGCGAGGTGACTGGGACCCATTCAGGGGTGAAATATGGGATCGAAAGCTGGAAAGTATGGCTCTTTTGTGTCCCTTTGAGTGCATAGCCTCGGCGGTGTTTGTTTGGGAGGCTTACCGGAGACAATGGCGGTCAAATGTCTATGGAGGATCTCGGGAAGAGAGGTATTCAGACAATGTATTGTAAAGATTGTTATTTCGACAGCCATGTAAATGGATGGGAGAATAGGTGTAATAGTTTTGCTTTGATTATCGAGTGTTGTAATTAAGTTATTAAGATATATGTAGACTGTTTTTTTTTATTTGCTCCTTAAATGAGATTTGATATGGCGCTTTTTTAGGGGGTGCTATTTATTCATTAAGGGGACTAGAATGTTCTAGACTACGACAACGGTCGAAATTTCAGTTGCCAACAGAGAGGATTTTTTCCAAGTAAAGATTGTATTTTTTGGTCTTTAATGTCTTTTGGCCTTTCAAATCTATGCATATTTTATATTGCCGGTATCAGGGGAAAATCCAACCTTTTTTGAGACTAAAATTTGAAAATCTTTTTTGAAAGTACATAACGTACCAGTTCCCCTAAGATCTCATATTATTTATATTAGGAGCTAGATCTTTGATATCTAATGCTGCTTTTTTGTCTTCAGTGTCTGAAACTTAAATTCTTATAATTAAATACCTGAAATACATTTATTCTTGTGCATATTATGTTATTTCAACAGCGCTCCAAAATCGTCCCTCAAACTTCTTGCAAATAATTTTCATTCAGAAGACTGAACTATTTTCAGTCCATCGTGAAAATGAAAAAAGTGACGTAGCAAGTTACTACCAGCAATAATCGCAAATATTTTGTATGACCGTTCGAAATTTCTCAAAGAAACTCATTGCATATCGTTCTCGTTATACATCGTATCAAACATCGTTCTCGTTATATATCGTTTCAAATATCGTTCTCATCGGAAAGATCGTACTTTTTGCAGGCCACAGAGGAAATAGAAAAAAGGAAATAAAAAGTTTCTGCCATAATTAATCGCAACGCAACGATTTTAGACCATTCTAAAATAAATTCATTGGCCACGTTTAACTCCATTAAATAGCATATTACTTAAAATATGTGCGTGATTTGGCATATACGCGAGACCAACAAGAACCAGTAAAATCAACTTACGATTTATTAAAACACCGCCAACATGATGAAAAGTATAAAACTTTAAAATTAAAAGATGAAATCAGGTTAAAATGTAACAGGAAAAGGGCAACGTCAACAATGTAAAATGAGGTAGAGCACGCTACTGCAAATTGTTGGCTACACAAGTATCAGCTTTGATAGTCATCCAACAAACAGACTAATAAAGCAGCAGAAACTCCAAAGCTTATCGAAAATACATACAGCAAGAGCTAGGATTGAAACTGGAAACTTTAACATACGGAAACTTCGAATTAAGTGCAAAATGAACGATTTAAATTAATATCCAAAATTACAATTATTACAAAGTGCCTAGCAATAATAACTAGCTCTTTGGTGTTAATCTCTTGGTGAAAATCTTATTTATGCGAAAAAAAATAAATAAAGAAGTAATATTTGTGATTTTGGGAACGGCAAACTGACAGATAGAAAATGTGGTTTTAAACCTTTGGATATAGATGCTCTATGCGGAAATTCCATTAACAACCTTTTTTTATAGTTAAAAAGGGCACGAAACTATTACCAACTAATTTTAAGGGAGAAAACATAACGTGCTCAAACGGTCTGAGATATCGGCTTTGCGAAATGGAAGATTAACTGAATGTTAAGATACGACATAAGAAATTGTCTTCTTTATCAGGATTGTTAAACGCATTTATTATATTCAGTTGACATATGTATACATTCAAAATGAAAAGACGTTGCTTTATAATTGAAGATAAATTGAAAAACCCACAAAAGAAAATTACGAAACGCAGCCAGAGATAAGCATTATTAAATAATTAATTATATTGAAAAGGCAAAATCCATTCTCAATAATAAATTTGAAGATAAAATAAACACTTTATTTTGACATTCATTCTATTGCTTGCAATTCAATAAATAATCAATATGGCAGTTAGATATTACATATGTCTGAAATTAACCTTGAAAAATAGAAATTTGAGCACCGGTCTAAAAAGGCTAATAATCTTTAACAAAATAAATTCCTGACAATTAAAAATTATATAAATCAAAGATTTGAAATTTACCTCAGAAACTTATGCTTCCTCAGAAAGTTATGCTTCCTCAGAAACTTATGCTTCCTCATATTATAGTCGAAACATCATTTTGAAACATTAGTCTTGTGAGGGCCATCGTATGTGGAATTTTCAAAGTATCCTAGAAACCTTCTAACTGGAAAATTGGTCATTATGATCTCTAAGGCACATGACAAAAGAATTGTATATAACCAGGGATGTTTCTTGTAAAGGGTTAAAAATAGTTGACGGCGATTGGTTCAAGAAAGCTTAAAAGGTTTTCATACTAGAGTTTATTAGATAATTTTTTGTTTGTAGTAAATTAGTATTCAAAATCATTTAGACAATAAAGAATGTTGGAAATACGCATTAAAAGTATCTTCAAATACATTCAATAAAACAAATTATGTTCGACCAAAGCAGCATCGAATGCGTGATTATTAAAACTTTAAGCAAAACTTGCTTAAAGTTCTGCTTGACTTAAATAACATCGAATATGCGATTTTTAAATCATTATTCAAAATAATTCTGCTTAGCCAAAAGAGCATGGTACATATGATTTTTAAATAATTAAACTTTTAAACTTATAAGGCGGAAAATTCAGAATTCTACATATTTAACTACAGAAAGAAACTGGTAATTATTTATCTGATAAGCATGATATACATCCAAGAAAATTTTAATTGCAATGTTGCTGACAGAAATATTATCGATTTCTCAATCAAGAGACTGATAAATATACCTAAAAGAGATGTTTCGGTAATTCTCTAGCAAAATATTTGCAATGGAGAAGAATCTCCCAGTGACAACACGACCCTTCCTTTCTCGTCAACAACGCAATCCAGCTGACGTCACACAAACGCAACTTCTTAATCCTGCTTTAACCAATTTAGGGAAGGAAATTCCTCTTCTGCTGCTGCAGAGACCGTTTATCTGAATAGAGATGAAGTATCAATGCAGGCCATCCCACGAACCTCCTCCGGAGATCCTAAGCGCAGTTAATCAGATTATAGGATTTGAGTCTGACATAGCGCTAATGTTGAGTCGGATCGCGAGGTGACTGGGGCCCATTCAGGAGTGAAATATGGAATCGAAAGCTCGAAAGTGTGGCTCTTTTGTATCCCTTTGAATATAAAGCCTCGATGGCGTTTGTTTGCCTGGCTTACCGGCGACAATGGCCGTCAAATGCCTGCGGACAAACAGAGTGGAAGGTGGGATTCGTTACGGGCATTGTCTGGCCGTCATTTGGACAGCGGTATAAATGGATGAGTGAAGGAGCGTAAATGATATGCTTTGATAATAAGATTTATATAATTAAGTTATTAAGATTTATGAAGATGATTTAATATTTGCTATGCGTATGTGACTTGAACGCGATTTCATTGAAAATCTACGCATGAACTAAGAAATGTCCTCTATTTTAGGAATTTAACCATATAAGTACATGTATTTCTTTTTCATTAATTCATAGTTATATGCATTCAAAGAATTTCTTTAATTCTAATAATATTCTGAAAACACCAAAGAATTGAAAATTTAAAGCAAATAATGTCCAGCAAACGACGTTTTGTTTTAATACTAACAATCGAAATGAATAATATGAAAGTCAATTTTTTCCTTCCATCGAATAATATAAGGACTTCATTTTGAGTTTCTCTTTTGCCTAATTTGTCTCGCAATAAGTTTCAAAACTATAGATGAAAATAACTGGAAAACATTTGGCTGAAAAGTCTACAGAACAAAATTCTTCATAATAAGCTCTTTCAAGTATTATAATGGCATCTAAAATGTTCAGTCGAAGTCAATAAGAGAAAAGGTTCAGCATTTTTTTACGCAAAAAAACGAATAATATTTGACAGGAATATATCAATATTCTCACTTCAGAAGAAAGTACTATTTATACTCATACTTAAAACAATTCAGAAATTGAACTTATTTAAAATGAAAGTAAACTTAATATAATGAGGCAATTTTGAAGCATTTCCTATTCCTAATCCGGTTTTAATTAAAACAGCAAAATCTACTGCCATCATGCAACCAATAAATAAAGGGAAAACTTGATGTTCAAGCAATTCCCTAGCCTAATATTTGCAATGGAGAAGAATTGCCCAGTGACAACGCAACTCTTCCTTCCTTGTCAACAATGCAATCCTGCTGACGCCATACAAAAGCAACGTCTTAATCCTGCTTTAACCAATTTAGGGAAGGAAATTTCTCTTCTGCTGCTGCAGCTAGTGTTGATCTGAATAGAGACAAAGTAACAATGCTGGCCATCCCACGAACCTCCTCCGGAGATCCTGAGCACAGTTAATCAGATTATAGGATTTGAGTCTGACATAGCGCTAATGTTGTGTCGGATCGCGAGGTGACTGGGACAATTCAGGGGTGAAATATGGGATCGAAAGCTGGAAAGTGTGGCTCTTTTGTATCCCTTTGAATGTTAAGCCTCGCCGGCGTATGTTTGAGGGGCTTGCCATAGAGACAATGGCGGTCAAATGGTTGTGGACAAAAATGGCAGAGGCGAATCTATGATGCATCTGGACGTTGTTTAGATAACGATGTAAATTAACGTGAAAATAAGTTTAATAATTTTTCTTTCATTATTAGATTGCTTTCATTAAGTTATTAAGATTTATGGAGAGGGATTAATGATTGTGAGGCTACTTAAATCTGATCTCAAGGAACCACATACCATAATATGAAAAGTGAAACTCATGTATTCTCAGAAATGTAATGTTACCGGGATTGTTATTGTATCAAAATTGTAATATTAACAGAATTGTAAGATTTTGAGTTCTGTAATATTACCAGAACTGTAATATTCAAAGATCTGTTATATTATCAGAATGGTAATATTTTAAGATCTGTAATTGTAATATTCGATGACCTGTTATATTACCAGAATGGTAATATTTTAAGATCTGTAATATTACCAGAATTGTAATATTATCGGAATTGCAACATTTTGGGATCTGTAATTTTAGCAGAATTATAATATTCTAAGATATGTTATATTACCAGAATTTTAATATTTTAAGACCTGTAATCTTACCAGAATTGTAATATAAATATATTATTAGAATTCTAATTCAGTAGCCTCAGTTTAATCCGACAGATATCAGACCAAAGGACTGCCGGATTAACAAAAGTTGCAGAGTAGTTTAGAAAGTTTTTTACAAGCAAAAACTATTCCCCCCCCACAAAATATAGCAAAATGTGCAGACCTATACAGAGAATAAATATTTCAAAATATAATTTAAATTCTGAGCAGCAGCCTACTGTTTATGTGGTGCCACGGTCTCTGTCATTCGCATGCATTGGCTTGTTTTCCCTCTAAATCTCCGTATTTGGCTTTCTGGTAGCAACCAGAAAAGGACGGATTTATTAAATGCCTGGTTATAAAGAGACCATTGTGTATTAAAAAGCCCCTTAAATATCCAGTTGAAATATTTCCGACAAAAGATTCATGAAATCAAGAGTAATAAAAATAATTCTGCCTCATTTTATGCCTGCAATTAATACTTGTTTAAAAAGACAATAATGTTCGGATTGACGATAAAGCTACATTTATGCTCATGGTGAAAACAATTCAGAAATTCAGTTTGTCACCGACACACATACGAGCGCGCGCTCACTCATGCATTCACCCTCGCAGACATAAAGTTTTATTATGAATCAACGACTAAATATTTCCTACTCCTAACTTGATTTTCAAGACAAAAATACAATGTGCTGCCATCATACTTCTGACAAATAAAGGCTAACAGTGATGTTCCAACAACTCACGAGTCAAATATTTGAAATTGCCAATGGACAACGAAACCTTTCTTAATCGTCACTGACCTGATCTAGCTAAAATCGCCCAAAGCAGACTTATTAATCCTGATTTAACTTAATTAAGGATAGGTGACCCTCTTCCTCTGATGCTGAATAGAGACAAGATAGCAATGCTAGAAAAACAACTGCTTCTTCCACGAACATCCTACGGAGATTCAAAGCAGATTTAATAAGAATAGGAAGAAATCGTGTTTCTATTTTCTTTCATTAAATAGTTTCTGGAATAATTACTTTTTAAAGCCTCTTTGCAATTTAAAATACATTAATCAGTCATGAAGAGTTATGATTTACATCTAATCAATATTTTAAATTCACAACACTTTCTACTAAAAAAAAGTTACTAAAATAAGCACTGATTTGAAAATCGTTCGATAAAATATACATTAATCTGGACGTTGTACTTCGTAAGAAGTTATCAGTTTATTGGAAATTTAATTAAGGGTGTTGGAGATTATTATGCACTTATTTATTAAATGGATGCTCATCTCATCAGTAGAAAAGTTATTTTCGTTTGTAGAATCAGTAAAATAGATATGTAGAAGAGTTATTTAAAGATAATAACGTCTTTAATATTTGTACATATTGAGTACGATTGCGAAACGTAATACCCAATTCACCATATAAAAACTTCTGCAAAGAATTTTGGAATGTTTTCTTTTCGCATGTGTACATAATTTAATTACAGTCTATTCCAAGAGCGTGGTAGTTAGTATGCGAGCCTCAAATGCTGAAGCTCTTGGATTCGATTCTTTACTGCGCATACTTGTCATCTACATCACCAAGCGTCAAATGACATTTAAACAAAACATTCCACGGAGATAAAACCAATTTAGATCTTCAAATATACAGGGTGACGCAAAAATCCACACCAAATCTTTGAAGACAGCTGAAAAACATTGATGGGAACCATATTTTATATACTGTGCTCACTTAAATAAGGGCAATCCCCTCTCAACTTCAAAACGACAGCAACTATAGTCATGAAAGTAATATCTAAAGATAATAAAACGTCTATGCGCTATGCGATGAGACCCTTTACAGAGACGCCTGGTGGCAAACTCCGGAGTTAGCGTTCCTATCTCGAAAACAGTACAAAATAGGGGGGAAATGTCAATTACAAAGTTGTAGAGCGTTATCGATTTAGTACAAAAAGACACCTTGTACACATTAATACAAAGAATAGAACGCTTAAAATGCACGTTTATTTTTTCGCGTTTTTTGAAATTGTATCGTCACAAGAAATGGACAAAAGGAGAAAATGTTATTTTTCGGAGAAAAAATTACCCCATTAAATACTTTTTTCTGTGGGAATAACTCAAACAGCAGGTATATGTGACCTTTCCATCGACATGGTACGACTTTCGATGACGTAGTATTGCTGCTTGTGCTAACGCATCCAACTATATGTTAAAACGTGTGAAAAATGAAATTCAAACAAGGGCTCATATCTGTATTGAGGATGACGGAGAGCACTTTGGACACCGAAAATTAAGGTATTTTGTGATAACTAATTGTTTTTTCTCTTTGTAAACTGTTTTGCGACGTCAGTTTCGGAAATCGAGAATAATCAAATGTCCATTTTGAGCGTTCTGTTCTTAGTATTTATATGCACAAGGAGTCTTTTTGTACTAAATCAATAACGCTCTACAAGTTTGTAATTGACATTTTTCCACTATTGTTTACCATGTTTGAGATAGGAACGCTAACTCCGGAGTTTGCCTGCAGATGACGCTGTAAAGGGTCTCATCGCATAGCGCATAGACGTTATACCATATCTAGATATTACTTTAATGACTATAGTTGCCGTCGTTCTGAAGTAAAGAGGGAATTGCTCTTATTTAAGTGTATTTCTCCAATCACATGGCATTCCTCAAGGATCTTCATTTTCTTCTATTACAGCTAACCTCTTCCTTCATTATTTTGAGAAGAATTATTTACTTCTTCATCCTCAGGCTTTCAGATTCGTAGATGATCTTATTGTTTTTAATCATGGATCATTTAATATTACGTGGCAAAATATTTATCCTTCAGCCTTGCTTCTTAAACAAACAAACTGTAATCAGTTTGAAGCGGATTTCTTAGATCTGGATATTAAACTTATTGATAATAACTTTTGTATCGATATCTTTGACAAAAGAATGGATTTTAATTTTTGTGTCAACCGACTTTCATATTGGTCTTCTAATATTTCTATTAAGATTTATAGAAACACTATTATCTCTCAATTTTCTCGCATTAGATCTATTTGTTCGAACGAAATTTCAAAATCTAGACAATTAAAGCTTTTGTATGATCAACTTTTAAATAATGGTATTCCCGAGAACTTTGTGCGACGATATCTCAAGCAGTGATTTCAGAGCTACTGACAAAGCCTCTTTCTCCTTTTCTTTCTCTTTCCTCTGTTTGGCAACGGCGATAACTGGTTTGGCGTTCTTTTTCCTCGTGGTCGCGGTAGCGTCTCCCTGGCCATGGTAAGCATATTTCGCTTTATTTTATTATTTTTTATGTTACGACTGTTTTTTATTCTAGGTATTTTTGTATTCGGATTTTTTGTATTTGTATTCGGATTTTTGTATTTGATTCTTTTTAAATCTTCTTAAATGTATTTTTATTTTTTATTCAAGAAATCTTCCATCTTCCATTTTCGTTTGTTTTGTGTTTTTAGAGGGGATGACGGCAATTTTTAACGGATTTCGTTTGTCGTCAGCAGAAAAAAGCACAAATTAATATCATGAGCGAGCTTCTCTTCCTGACGAGCGGCTCGCTATGATATTTTTCAATTTTTTGGTTTTTTCTGGTTTTTGTCTATTTAGCCATTTTGTCCTTTTTTACTGTTTTTGAGTTTTTATTTTGTTGATGGCTAATAATAATAATATGTTGGTTTTGATATATATATATATATATATATATATAATATGGTTCCCATCAATGTTTTTTAGCTCTCTTCAAAGATTTTGTGTGAATATTTGCGTCCCCCTGTATATTTGAAGATCTAAATTTGTTTTAACTCCATGGAATGTTTTGATTAAATGTCATTAGACGCTTAGTGATGTTGAGAAGAAGCATGGGTAAAGAATCGAATCCAAGAGCTCCAGCATTTGAAGCTCGTATACTAACTACTACACTCTCGGAATAGACTGTATTTAAATTATGTACACTTAAGAAAACTTTCCAGGAAGAGCCACCAGGTGGCGCTAAGGGGTCTCATCGCATAGCGCATAGACATTTTACTATATCTAGACATTACTTTCATGACTATAGTTGCCGTCGTTCTAAAGTTAAAGCGGGTGGCCCTTATTTAAGTGAGTACCCTATATAGCAACGCATAATCGGAAACGCCACTCACAGGAGATGGAAGAGGAGCAAAGACACATCAAGGACCCAATGCAAAAGGATTGTCAAGCTCTTTATTATGAGAAAATTATCAGCATGTCTTCTACCCAGAGAAAACGATTTGGGAAAGCATGTATAAAGTTCTGAACTGACGCAAGTCTGATGCTGACGCAAAATGGATTACCGAACATTTGTACCTCATTAAACGGATGAATCGGTCTTTTATATTTTTCTTGTTATACATATAGCAGTATATTTTATTCTATAATTTCTTTCTTGAAATTGCATGAGTAAAATATTCTAGAGAATTCAAAGTCTCGATAACATATAAAAATACGATTCAACTTCTTCAGAAACAAACACAAGACTGCAGACTCCTTGTAAAATCATATGTTGTGTATATTGTTATGAAAAATCATACGTTGGGTGTGCGTGAATGCAGTACAGCAAGCAGGATAGTAAAAAAAATAATGACTCTTTTTTCCACCAATATTTCAGAAACCAAAACTTAGCAGAGGCATCTGAACTAATCGGCACTTTTATAAATTAATAATACAAGTAGAAAGCAGATCACTAATAAATATAGGTAACAGCACTTTCAATAGTGTTCAACGCCTATCATCTCATCAGCTTGAACTGAGGTCAAAGCTCCAAAGACGATTGATTCCTCGTTACAGCAACTTGCTTTTTATTGCTTTTCCGACAGGATGTGATGTCACATATAAATCTCTCAAAGGTTCCCTAAATTTCCATTCGGAGTAGAGATAGGACCATAACTCATGAATTTTCTTCTAAAAGCTTGGTTTTGGTACCAAAGTCGCCAAATTAACACCAAAACGCCACAATGGTCGCCAAGGGCGGAGTTCATTGGCTTGCACTGCGGTCAAAGCTCCAAAGACGACTGATTCCTCGTTACAGCAGTTTGCTTTTTATAGTTTTGCCAACAGGATGTGATGTCACTTATAAATCTCTAAAAGGTTCTCTAAATTTCCATTCGCAGTAGAGATAGAACCATAACTGATGAATTTTTTTTCTAAAAGTTTCGTTTTGTTATTAAAGTCGCCAAATTAACACTAAATCGCCATAATGGTCGACTTCCAGTAATATCTCTGTAAAATTCTCTTTCTTGTCATAAGATTAGCATGTCAGAAACAACTTCATAACTTCGTAATAGTATCATACAGCGTGTCCACACTTACAGTGGTCTAATAGCTAATTTCCAAACAGTTAGAGATAGACATGTAGTTTTAATTGGAAAAACGCTTTAAATGAAAGGAAGAATTATATTGCATGTTTTTTGAGTCACTAAATACATTTCTGAAAATGTTACGAATTCTAATTTTTTATACGGTCCTCCCGCCCTATCAGTTATATTTAGTAAACTATTCTTCACACACTAAGATTTTCAACAAAAAAAGTTCCACTCTTCTGCGACTTAAACTAACCAAGTTATGGAGTTTTGAATTTCATAATTTTAAGCCAATCAGCGGCCTCGACGAGTAAATGTTACGCACTGATTGGTGGATCGTCTTCGAGGCCGCTATTGAAATGGTGTAAAGTGGCCTAAGTCAGAGATGTTCAAGGCTCAATAACTCTATCAGTTTTAGTCTCAGAAAAGTGGCACTTTTTTGTTTACAATGTTAGTGTGTGAAGAATATTTTACTATATATGACTGATAGGACAGGGGGACCGTATAAAAAATTAGAATTCGTAACTTCTTCAGAAATGTATTTAGTGGCTCAAAAGACATGAAATATAATTCTTCCTCTCATTTAATGCATTTTTTTAATTGGAACTATATGTCTATCTCTGAAGGTTTAGAAATTAGCTATTGGACCAAGAAAAGTATGGAAACTCCGTATATTGCTGTTACACTTTTCAGTTTCTTTTAATAAAGTGCTTTAGAATCCTTTGATGATGGTGCTGTGGTGCTTGAATTCAGGGTTCTTTTGTTGAAGAAATGTGGCATTGCAAACAAAATTGCATAGCAAACTAAGAAGTGCCATATTAAATTACCAAATCATTACTGTTGCTTGATAAAGAAGAAAAGAAGAGTAATTCAAATTTGTATTGTTTAATTTACATAATGGTAACACATAGGCTTTTCGGATTCGCACAGGATCCGTATCACTGGGATGGGGCGGTACGCTTTTGGAGAGTCAGCTGTTAACCAGTCGTCTGGGTCTTCTAATGCTTTTGGGTTCTCTAGGATCATATTTAGGAATTTCTTAGAGTGCATCAGTGTCGAATTTTTCGAAAAATTTTTTGATTATCCTTCCTACATTTTGTCACTGCTAAATTTATTTCGCGATTCCAGTGTGTTAACCAAAATAATTATAACGTAAAATTAAGCAATATTTATTCTACATCTATATTAAATATAATTCTTATCAGGCATTCCGTAAAACATTTGCAATATTTAGAACATTCCCATGCTTCATATGGCTGGCGACCAATTTTATGGCATGATAAATCTTTCCACAATCTTAATTAAATCACTTTTCAGCTAAGAGTTGTGAATTCTCTTTAACTTCGTTTAACTACTAGATTTCAGTCTGTTTTTATTGAAATTCTATTAAGAGACGTCACAGACGAAATTGGATAACAAGATTTGTTAATATGGTTATCGACTTCTCAGCGCACGGAATGACAAAATCCATATTCCGTTAAAACTTCCTCGGGTGTTGATTTCATAGCTGTACTAATGTCTCGAAATTATTTACAGATTAAAGTTTGTGATATGTTTAAAGCAGATTAAGTTTTATTGTGCAATTTTAGATAGGATTAACTTATTAAATATTACGAATTGATTCTGTTTTACTAAATATTTGAGAAGTTAGAGTGGAACTTCGGTACTCAAAGGAAATATTTATTGGCATTTTCCTTTAGGTATCTAGCAGATGAAACTTATAAACAACGATTCTGAGGGAAGAGAGTAAAGTATTTTACCTTGAAAAGATAAGGAAGTTGGAGTTTCAAAAAAGGGAATTCTGGAGGGAAAATTGTAAATTACCTTTCCACTGAAACGATAAAATAGAAAAAACTTAAAAATTGAATATTGCATGCAGGGAAAGAAGGGAATTATCTTTCCACTTAAAGGATAAGATAGATGAAGTTAAAAATGAGGATTCGGGAGAAAAAAAGTAGAGTTTTTTCCTGTTAAAAGATACGATTGAAGAAGTTTGAAAACGGGGAATATGAAGGGCAAAAAGTAAAGTATTTACCCCTTAAAAGATAAGGTAACTGAAGTTTAAAAATTGATGTTTTGGATATAAAAA
>BGPR01001121.1:130342-143653 GCA_013235015.1 Araneus ventricosus
GAAAAAAAGCTTAGAAATAATCGTTTTGGTTGCGAAAAATTGAGTACTTCGTTCCTCTTTGAAATTTCAAAAAATTGAGATGGGTGGTGTTGCTTGTTAAAAGATAATATAAAACTTTCTGTATTCTAGAAGTTTGCAAGCGTTTGTCTTATTTTCACATCTCTTCTAACAATACGTACGACTCAAGAATTGAGTTTTTAATTCTTTATAACTTTTAAATAAAGCACACAGACCTTAAAAAAGGTCTTTGAATATTTTAAAATTAAGGGGACATACGCCCTTTAAACCTCCGAAGAATGGGCAAAAACTGTCAAATTCGATACATTATATAACCAAAACAAAACATTTCAACAACTAACTTTTTTTCTAGAAAATGATCTGTTCTTTATGTTGTACACACATTTTCAAATCTTTATATTGATATGTATTCATTTGAGAGAGTCATAAATATGGGTAAAATTTTTGGAGAAAAAATGAGATAGTCGCCTTGCGCGCATGATTACAGATAAAATAATTGTCTAAACACAATATTTTGTGTATCTAAGTAATCATAACAGGCTGTTTAAGAAACTTAACCTCAATTTATTTACATTTAAATTTATTTTCTATTTTATATACCAAGTTAAAATAAAATTGTTACAATTTCAACATTTCTAACCCCTCCCACAAACAAAAACGTTTTTTGAGAAAATATTTTGAAAACTAGTTAAATTTGTAGAACATAGCACAATACATATTCAGTAAAAATTTTATTTAAAAATATTTAATAGCTCTTTAGTTATCGTGCGCGAAATATGAAGAAACACATTTTGAGATATAGTGCTTTAAAGATATGGCCATATTCATTGTTTATGTTGAGTAGCTGACACATTTTCCTTCATAACTTTCATAATTATGGGAATTTATTTAGCGCGGGTTTTTTTTAAGTTGTTCAGAAAAGACAGGGAAATAATAGATATATTTTTCATAAAATCGAAAATTTTCGAGGTTTAACAGTCGTATGGACACTTAAAAGAGAAAAAAATTGCATAAAATTTGACAAAAGTGTAACACTTTAACACCTGAAATGAATTCATTCATTTTTTTATTATATTATGATGTGTTTGAAAAGAAACTTATATTCTTAATAAAAAAACCAAATTACACCAATAAACGTTTTCTTTCGTCATAACTTATTTTTTAAAGAAGCATTTATTGAAAACGGATGTTAAAAAAATGCCACCAATCCAATATGGGAGCCCTCTTCTAATATAAAGCATCCTTTTTTCAGTCCTCAATAAATTTATCGAACTATCGAGCGCTTATAGAGGTCAATATTTCAACAGAGTTATTTCAAATTCCATTCCAGCATTTGAATATAAAAAAGTCACCCCAGAAAAAAGTAAATAAAAAAAATGTATGCCCTGCATTTCAGAAGTCAATTCTGCTATTTTGAAATGGCCCTCAATAAAATCTATGCATAAAAACGGTCGATGAGTTATATTCAGCTACAAATTTAATAGCAATATTAAAAAAGAGAAGGAAAAAAGTAGAGAGTGGAAGAAAGAAATAAAGAAAAAGGTCATAAAACATTTCTCAAAACTTCCAAACTTTCTTCCCCGTCAAAAAACGGATAGAAATGGCTTTTAAAATCGCCTCGTCTAACTCCACCTCCCTCCCTCCTGCCAGTGGCGTAAATTTCGGGCCCGGACCGACTGTACCATCACAGTCCTCCCTTCCCCTTTACGTTTTACGGTTGACTGCTTCCTTACCAGGCAATTAATTGTGGCCGTATCAGCAGCACAAGCGGCCGTTAGAAGCAGGAGCAGTGCCTTTCAACTCCACTCGTTCGTTTCAAAATGGCATCCTTAAAATTCGGCCGCTGGAGTTTGAGCGAGACGAGGAAATGGATTTCTTTGCTCCGGAGGATTTATAATTCGGTTTTCTTTTCACAGGAGAAATGAACGGAAGTGTTTGCGAGGATTTTAATTCCGAATCGACGAGGCTTTCCCTTGAACCGGTTCCATTGGAGTTGGTTCCATTATTCCATTAATAATCATCCAAATAATTCTTAGTTGGCGGTGAATTTTTGTTCATGATGTCTTCGACAGGCTTTGACTCAAGTTTATAAAGTTTCGGTGAAGATTTCGAATTGAATAGCACCTGTTCAATCTTTTAATTATAAGTTATTTTTTGACATTTTAAATTCGAATAAGACTTAGCTGGTTCCATTATTCCGTTAATAAGCATCCAAAGAATTCTTAGTTGGCGGTGAATTTTTGTTCATGATGTCTTCGACAGGCTTTGACTCAAGTTTATAAAGCTTCGATGAGGATTTCAAATTAAATAGCTCCTGTTCATTCTTTTAATTTATGAGTTATTTTTTAACTTATTTTAATTTGAATAATACTTATCTGGTTCCATTATTCCGTTAATAAGCATCCAAAGAATTCTTAGTTGTCTTCGACAGGCTTTGGCTCATGTTCATAAAGTTTCGGTGAAGATTTCGAATTGAATAGCTCTTGTTCATTCTTTTAATTTATGAGTTATGTTTTTTAACTTATTTTAATTCGAATAATTCGTTTATCTTCTAAGGATTCATCACAAAAAAATTGAATAACTATTTCTTTGGAATGCCAAATTTAGGAAAGGATTTTTCATTTATGATGGATTTGAAGGAGTTAAGCCTACTTTTAGATAGAAAAAGAAAGAATGTTTTTTATGAGTTCCTTTTTATTTTACTTACAGCAATGATAAATGCATACAAAGGCATAAACCAAACTATTGTGTAAATTCCATTGTAGAAATGAGAGAAGTACACTGAAGTACCACTGAATTAGGGATAGCAAGTTAATAACGAGTTGGGCCTCCTCTGGCCTTGAAAACGGCTGCCACAAGACGAGGCATAGATTCAACAAGTTTGCGGAAGCTTTCTACAGGAATGGCTTGCCAATCATTGGCTAGAGCTGTCCATAATTCAGTAAGGGTCGCTGGTGTTGTGTGATGAGCTTTCACACCTTTCTCCAAAACATCCCAAAGGTGCTCAATAGGATTTAAATCTGGGCTTCTAGGTGGCCAATTCATGACAGAGAAGTCAGAGGAATGCTCATCCAACCAGGCAGTAGCCAACCGGGACCTGTGAGAGGTGCAGTTGTCTTGCTGGAATACTCCATTTCCATGTGGATGACAGTGCAACATAAATGGATGGAGGTGATCGCCCATGAACTCTACGTACCGAATCGCACTGAGGGGCGTTGGTACAAATACCAAAGATCCTAAAAACTGCCAAGAGAAAACACCCCAGACCATGATTGAGCCGCCATGACCATGTACAGTTCCAACCTGCCATGCAGGATCCATGGCTTCATGAGCCTGCCGCCATATTCTCAGCCTCCCGTCGGCTTTAAGTAGTCGGAATCGAGACTCGTCACTCCATGCTACTCGTTTCCATTCCTCTAGATTCCATTCTCTGTGTTCTCTTGCAGCCCGATGGCATGCATTGAGCAATGGTACTCTCGTGGATCAACGGCTCCCGAATCTCATACGGTGAAGTGAGCGTTGCACAGTTCGTTCACTGACTGTACGACTGTCGCCCTTATTCAGCTGGGTGGTAATTTGAGCTAATGTTTGACTTCGCTAGTTACGTACAATACGGCTGAGTGGTCTCACACCACGCTCGTTCAAGGCTAATTGTCCTTTGCAGTTTGCCCGATCGCTAGTTTTTTCCCACCATCCCTGTATTCTCGGTATACTCTTGACACTGTCGCCTTGAAAATCCTAGTTCTCTGACAATTTCGGAAATTGAATGGTCCAAGCGTCGAGCGCCTACTATTTGTCCGCGATCGCAGGCGTCTAAATCAGAAGTTTTACCCTGGCAGTTGAAACGACTGATTAACAACAACCACAGTACTAGCTATATATGCAGTTACCACAGCGCCCTCATGTGCGCATAAATGAGGCGCAGCGCTACAAAATTTACATAGCAATGTCTATCCCTAATTCAGTGCATTTTAGGATGAATTTTAATTCGAATTGATGCAAATTTTGTTTAACATAATTAACACATCATTTTAACACATCTTCTTAAGCCAAGCAAAAAATTATTTGAAGGTTTAAGAAATCAAGAAGAATAAAATATTTATAACATGAAATGTTTACGTTTTTAATAAAATGTCATGGTATTTTTCATTACTGGTACATAGTTATTACATATTTATTGAAATTCTGCTTTCTTTGTACAAGAGAAAGGAACGAAATTATTTGTGAAGATTTTAATTTAGAATCGGCCTGTTTTCCACTGAACTGTTTCTTTGAACCTGGTTCGATTGTTCCATTGGTTAGCATCCGAAGAATTCTTTAGGTGGTGAATTTTTCTTCATGATGTCTTCAACAGGCTTTGCTCAGGTTTATAAGTATATTTTGAGGACTTCGGATAGTGGGATTAGCTCTTGTTCATTCTGTTATGAACAAGATGCTTATGTTCTGTTACTACATGAGTTACATTTAAACTTAGTTTAATTAGAATTGTAATTCTTTAGATATACAGGGTGTTGCCGAATTCGACCGACAAATTCTGGGGGGTGATAGTAGGCGTCAAGAGGATGAAAAATCACCGTAGAACATAGGGAAGACGTTTAGTCGGTGAATCCCAAAATAAGTGTACGAATCAAAAATCTAAGAATAAATCGATAATTGCGAATAACATTGAAGCGAATTGTAGGAAGACATACGGAGGTGCATGAGAGATTGATAATCTTGCATGTTGGAGGTGTGAGAAAAATAAGTAATTTATATCCGCGAAAGAAGAAATAAAAAAATATACTTTTATACATATATTATGCAAAGTTTGTATGTTTAGAACGCACTAGGAAATTTTGTTACGGAAACTGAAATAATTCCCTGTAAAAACAAGTCAGATTTACCCTATGTCATTTTTTTACATTTTATGTAATAGTAAATTTTTACATTATATTATTTTCGTCATGCATTTATGTAATGTAAAAATAGATACTATTTGAAAAATAAAAAAATATATATTTATTTTCTTAAAATTCATATTAGTTACACTTTATATTCTGCGAAAAATGTATGTAGCAAAATAGTTTATTTATCTGCTGATGTTATATTCTGAAAAATTAAAAAAAAGTTTTTATTTGAAGAGAAATATCTGCAGAATATAAAGACAGAATTTGATGCTGGTATTTTCATTAGAAAACTAGCTGTTACCCGCGACTCCGTGCGCGAAGAATTTGAATTATTAAATTTTTTAAATTCATGAATGTAAGTGTTTCGTTACATGTTGAAAGGGGAAATTAAAAGTTTTGACGGTTGATAATGCATAATCGGACGACTAACAGGAGTGTCTGCTGTTATAGTTAGGTAATTTGTTTATCTATGCTAACACACTTTTGTATACTAAGTTTTTTTTCACGGATGTAGAGGTTTTGTGGTCTCGACACACGTGAACACGTCACATATAGTTGCCCATGGGAAAAATATGGTTTTTCAAAATGTACGCCTGCCTCTTTGAGTGTCTGGCCCTGAGCCTGGAAAATGCTAATTTTAAAGGGAATTGTTATCTTTTGAACTTGGATGATAAATCCTTCGGTATTATCGGAATGCGTGAGATTAAAACAATCTCTCATGTTCAAACACTCTCACGACGTTTGGACCTAGGTGTGCAATTTGTAACCGTGCGCAGTCTCGGTATATCGAGGTTACGTATCAATAGTACTGGCACACCGACTTTTAATCTCGGCTTGTCTGAAGATACTCCTGACAATTCTAAGGAGTTGCAGAACTTGCTATCTGTTATATGAGGAAGTTGATTTTACTTGTTATTGCCCGTTAACGTATCTACAGGTAGATATTCTGTAATACCTCCCTCCATTCGTGACATATTTTTTTTATTTATCTAACCTAAACTTTCATTAATCAGTGCCAAAATTACCAATTCAACAACCATTCTCCATTCCTCATATATTCTCCGTTACTGTAAATTACATCATTGTACTCAATGGTATCATCAGGTCCTTATAATCTGTGGAATATACCGTCCATCATGCTATATGTCATCCACTTCTACCATTAAAAAGAATACATAAAACAAATAACTATATCGTCGCATATTTTCCTTTAGTTATAATTAACATTAGTTTATAAATTTTAATCTAAAAACTCTTGCATTTATATCATATATATCGTTATATTTCTGTCCCGGCGTCAATTTATCGATTTAATTTTGATTTTTAAAGAATGCGAAAAAAAAATTAGAAAATTTTATTTGGATTTTTAAAGAATGCGGAAAAAAAGAAGAATTAGAGAACTTTATTTGGATTTTTAAAGAATGCGGAAAGAAGAATTAGAGCATTTTATTTGGATTTTTAAAGAATGCGGAAAAAAGAAGAATTATAAAATGTTATTTGGATTTTTAAAGAATGTGCGGTCTTGTAGACCGCATCTACCCAGTCAAGTCCAAAATTTTCACCTCCCCAGTTAAGGATTAAATTTCTCAGTAGAAATAAATATAACTGCTTATGAGGATTTTTAAATCGAATTCACGTGAGTTCTATTTAGCATTTAATCCCAGCCTAAGTTCTATCGATCCGTTAATAATCACTTGAATAACAATTCTCAACAGAAGTGGTGTTAGCACTTCTTATAAATACTGTTACCAAAATCATTCTTTTAAGGTTCGAACATTCACATAAATTAAAATTTATTCATTAATACAAGATGCTTATTTTTTTTAAAAAATAATTAATCTAGATTTCCTTAACCAGATAGGCAATTAACATTTAATATTGAAAAACAATTTTCTTGACCTTCTTCCAGAAAATTTAACAGAAGTGTTTATGAAGCAGATGAATTTCTTCGAAAATTTGACAGAAACTTAACATTTCAGTATGCAAACCATTTACAAAATTTGATTCATCTGACTCATCACATTTTCACGTGTTAACAGATAGATGGACATAATTCAAAAATGGAGGCTCCAGATTCAGAAGGTCTAAAACATGGAGATTCTAAACTCGAGATTGAAGCTTCTGAAAACTACAAATAACTTCTTTTGTGAACGTGGAAGTTAGAAACTCGTAACAAACCTTAAGCTTGCATGCGATACAAGCTAATACCGACAACGTCATTTAACAGAAATCCATTCACACACCGCATTTCTTTCTGCATCGCAATTCCCCTACAAACCTTATCTTCCACTTGGGAAAGTTAAACCCAGGTCTTAGAAGTGTCCGTTTCATTAAAAGACCCGTCTTCTAATAAACTTCCAGCAGCAACACCAAAAAGAAGCGGCGCAAACAGAACAAAGAGTTAAAGGAAATTTCCCATTCACGCCCGGGTGCCCACGGAGTGGGAAACAACAAGAGCCCATTCCCTTTTACCCTAGGGAAATAAGCCTTTAAATATAGGGTAATTGTTCTCCCCAAAGCTGGCCTGACTTTATTGCTCTGTTTACGTCTTTTTGTTTGCTCTCAACAGGGTTTCGCATTTCTCTGCCATTCTACCCCAGTTTTGAATTTATTGAGTGATCCTTTAGCAGTTTAATTGTCGGCTGCTTTTATGTTTAAAATATGACGTGACTGCTAAATAAGGGAATGGAACAGGCTGTCTGGTGCGTGGCTTTGTTGGATTCTTCGTTTGCATGAGACAGACAGTCATTTCCTTTTTATTACTTTTAAAAGTATTGCAGGGTCACTGCTTTTAGAAAATTAGCTATAATTTCTGATGTCATAACAAAACATGAGCAACAGAATGTTGTTTTACCCTCCGTCGGGAGCAATGCGCCTGACAACACATATACAATCTCGCAATTTTGATACTGTTAATGCCCACTAATGTTAATTTCAGAATTTTTAAATTAATCACTGACTTTGGTGGGGAGGTTTAAAAGAAAAAGTGGGGATACGTTGTGTTACGAGCATGGAAAGTCGCTTCCCAGCAGTGTTAGTCTTAATCTCGGGAAGACAGTTTTACAGGGGTAAGTATGGGATGACTGACAGCAGCCAGGCCTGGACTCCTGACCTGGGAGACAAATCGAAGATTCCAGAAAATGCGATCCATCTCTCGATATCTCTATTAAGAGAGGAGATACATTGAATGTACTAGATGATTCCATGTGACGTCAATGCCCGTCGGGGAGCCTATAAATGGCCCGCACTTGGATCACAGAGCAGTAGTATGTTGGTCGACTGGAACGACTTTGGAGTTTCGTCTACAGTGCAAGCTAGAAAGCTGGTGAGCAGAGCGCTATTGAAAGTGCTGTTATTGTCGTTATTAGTGATTTGATGACTGTTTGTGTTGCTAAATATCAAAGTCCTGAACTGTTATTACCTGTGAATTGTTGTCTGATTACGTTGCGAATATGTGCAAGATCTAATGTTCCTGTTGCCTGTGATACGTGTTTTCCCGCATATTTGTGAATAAACCTTCATTCTCCATTATCCTGCGTGTTGGACTGTTTACATGATACACCCACAGAAAGATATTTGTAACAGCTGGAAAAAAGTCATCATAAAGCAAAGACGCGAGAACAATGTGTCCTGAACGAAGTACTTGTTCTCTTTCCGAAAGCAGGACACTAAACTCTTCCCATCACTTAAACCAACTACGCTGGTGTATTATTTATTTCCTTTGACATAAACACATTTTAGGGGCAACCATTTTTTGCAACAATAAATTTTACGTGTTAAAATCAGGAAATGAGTAAAATAAACATCTGTGATATAAAAAAAAAATGACGGGAAGCTGCCTTTTCAAACAGACGCTGACGTTAAAGCGTAGGACTATTTTACTCGCGTGACTCTTTTGATTCTAGAAGTTTCTCGTAAGTTTTCAAGTTTCAGTAAGTTTTTTTTTGTAACTTCTGTTGTTACCCTTTATCTCTAATAAGATAAAGGGTAAGTCATCAGTTATGTTTTTAACATATATAGTTACCGAGATATAGAGGATCGCATAACCAATTCAAGCGTATTTTTGCCCAAATTTGCGACTCAATAGTCCCTGAACTACAATTCCGATTTCCAATTTTTTTTTTAAATTTCTGTTGTTATCCTTTATATCTAAAATAAGACATTAGTTATATTTTTAACATATGTAGTTACCGAGATATAAAGGATCGCATCACCAACTCATGCGTGTTTTTGCCCAAATTTGCGACTCAGTAGTTTCTGAACTACAATTCTGATTTTCAATTTTTTTTGTAACTTCTGTTGTTACCCTTTATCTCTAAAATAAGACATTAATTATGTTTTTAGCATATGTAGTTACCGAGATATAGAGGATTTCCCATACCAAGTTTTGTTGCGTTTTGGCGTGTGAATCAATTTCCTTCCTGAGACCCCAATGCGAGGAACTTAATCCCACGTTAAAAACGGATATTACGAACAATCATATTTGCGAAGAATTCGGGCGCAATGTGCCTGTAGGGCCAATATGGCGATATCTGCACTTCACGTTGCAGGCATGTCATTGGGGTTACCTTATTCCTTGTTTGTGAGTTGAATTGGAACATTTTAATTCTTTGCAAGAATGGAATAAGTTTGATTTTTTCTTCTTTACTGATATTTTTATGAAGGCATTCTTGCCGGAAGGCTAATAATTTTTAAATCAATCTTGTTAGCGGTATTATGTTTCTGAAAATTCTTTTGTCGTTTACTTATCTTGTTTTTCTTGTGATTTGGGAAATTTCAGGCTATTAAGAGACTTTGGTTAGACTTATGTCGAGCCTCTTACAGAAAAAATTCCCAATTTATTTGAATCCATTTCGAATTCAGTATATAGCCCTTGAAAAAGTGGACTAGAATGGGCTCCTTGTCTTTTTAATTCGATTCTATCAGAGTTTAATTCGTAGTATTTACTCTCTTTGAATTATCATTGATTTCCTTTGTTTGTTGTATGCAGCGGCATATTGCACGCTACTTAAACAGCGTTTAAATTTTGTAATGTATGTTTAAATTTATTTTTAAATTTACTTTATTTACTGTCGGAGATTTAATGCGTTAAAAAAAAGTGGTTTCTCGCCTGATAGTGAAGTTAATAAATGGTGGACGATATATTGAACATTTGCAAGCAGTTACTCGGAAAGACTTTTTATGCTATGTAACGCATCTGTGGCGTTCTGGAATCAAGTTTCAAGTCCACAAGTACGCAGAGCCATTTAATCTAGTGTAAACCTGGAGTTTAGAGTGCGTACTGTTTTCTCGCCAATTATTTGCCGTCGCCAAACACTGTTTTGCATGCGCAGTGAGTTTTTTATAGGTGTCCTGCGCATTTAATGCCTATGGCATCTCAAAACGAGAGATTGAGCTCGCAATGCCTTCGGCATTGCAAGTGTGTACCGGGCAAATTTTTTTAACTTAAAAAAAATAATCAGCGGTTTCGCTTTCAGCAAAGCGTACCCCTCGTAGCTTCGCTTTTTCATTGAGAAACGAAACACACAGGGAAAGCAAGAACACACGAAAAACACGACGTCTGAAGATGATGAAACGTAGCAGGGAAGCATGGTTTCCAGAAAAAAACATTCGTTGTTCGATATTTGGAAGCCATAATCAGCAACACAAAGAAAAAGAATCAGCAAATTAAATGAACGAAAATCTTCAGAAGAGAAGCGAACGTTTATTGAAAAAAATCGTTTTGGTAAATAATCAAGAATTCCAAACGAAGTTTTATTCAAATTCGTAAGCCGACCAATCAAATCGAAGAGAGCAGACAGTGGACCAATGTCAATGAGGGGAAATTAAGAGCATGCGCCGTAGACCTTTAAACAAATCACTGTCGGCGCATGCGCAAACGACGCCGAAAAAATTTTCAACTCGCATCCAAAACAAATGTTCTGGCACTCTCTCTCTCTTGGCGACAAACAACTGGCGAGCTTAAGGGAAACGAAGTGAGTAAACACCCTAAACTCCAAGTTAACCTAATCTAGTATAAATATTAAAACAAAATATGCCGGGAAAATACGTACAGCTCATATTAAAAAGATCAATATATTTAGAGATTAGGCAGGAAATTATTTTTCAAGTCTGAGTGCCCGCTCGAGACTCTGCCAGAATCCTTTGAGGCTTCGATCTACAGTCAAAATTATAACTAGAAAAAAGTATGCCACCACCCCAGATTTCAATCGCACACACCCTATGCGTCACCAACCACATGTGGTCATTTGAGCAAAAGTGTCCACTTGCACATCTGGATCACATCTCGAAAACCTCTGTGAATGCAATTACCATACCTTTCCCACCTGCTGGGGTTTGTCGAACGAATACACTACAGCATCGCTCCATCAACTAGAAGAAAACTGGAGAAATAAATTGGCAAATGCATGAACGATAAATTTATCAGTTTTAATTTCCTTCTCTGCTGTCGAAAAAACATTTTCTATATTAATTCGTTTGCGATTTAGTGATTTTTAAAGTTGCACCGAAATTTACGAAACATCATGTACTTCTCGATGGAAATTTAATTCACATTACAATTCTAAACCCTTAATAAAAACTTGATGAGATCAACTGTACAAAATCTATTAAATAAACATCACTATTAATATTTAAAGGAGAATTGATAGTATAAATAATTCTTACAATTTTACAACTACAGAATATTTTGTGGGAGGCATATTAGTTTCTTTCTAAGACTGATACACAAAAATTCTTGTTTAAAGAATTTTTCTTTCTAGCACATATCCGTTTAAATCGTAATTTATTAGGTGATCCTACGTGTTTTAAAAATTGTCATGCTTTTTTAGGTGAGAACTTCTTTCGATATTTATACATCCTATATAAATTTTGGAATGATATAGACGTTCTTCATTTGAAAAAGAAACTGCCTCTGAAATATTTAATGCTAGAACTGAAATCTCACCGAAACTCCAGACAGTGTTCGATCAATAACGTTCTTTTATAAATCTTCGTTCAAACGTATTTAAGGAACGCAGGCAGTTTACAGTTCACTAACATTGTATGAGACTCTATTACTATAGCCGCTGTGCTTCTTTATAACAATAAAAGCGAAGGTGTGCTTGTGTGTGTTGGCGCTCTACAGAAAAGCGGGTTATACCTACAACTATCGAGATTGGCACAAATAAACTTTGTAGGGTTGAAATGTTCACATCGGAGTGGTATTTTAATCATTTTTCTTAGAATTTCAATTATTTAAAAATTAAGAAAAATTCCTTTTTAGGTGAGAATTTCTTTCGATATTTATGCGGCCTATATAAATTTTTGAATGGTATAGTCGATTTTCATTTGAAAAAGGTGTTGCCTCTGAAATATTTAATGCTAGAACTGAAATCTCACCGAAACTCCAGACAGCGTTCGATCAATAACGCTCTTTTATAAAAACTCTGTTCAAACGTATTTAAGGAACACAGGCAGTTTACAGTTCACTAACATTTTGTGAGACTCTATTACTGTAGCCGCTGTGCTTCTTTATAACAACCAGCGGGAGTGGTCTCCCCTAAACTTTCTCGTATACTTTCTAAGTGGAGATTCGTCAAAATCTCGAGTTCGAATTTTTTTGACGATTACAATACTTTCTCTTTGTATACTTCGTATACGAGAAAGTAAAACAGAAAAACAAACAAACCTGAAATCAAATATCTGTTGCCACGCTTCAAAAAAATATTACTTTGAAGAAAGTGCGATAAAATAGGCAATGCAATGAATACTAAAGCGAAAATTTTGCTTTGGAATTGAATTCCCAAGAAAACAATTTATACTATCACAACCGTAACAATTGCAAAACCGTGTGAATGAAAGATTTGCTGAAATAATGAGATCGGTTTGATTTACAACAATAAAAACATTGTTAACAATTGATGTTTGAAAACATTATTTAATGTTGTAAATAAAATTTACAACAATAACAGATTGCTACGAATACGCACGCGCATGAGAATCGGATTAAAAGAAATTGAATATGCAATTTGAACGCCTCTTTTTGACGGATTTGGCCCAAAACTTTATACGGACCTACATTCATGACGATAAAACTGTGTACCAAATTTTATCCATCTAGCTATTCAAGTTTTTGAGTTGTAGTGTTCACATGACCGCGAACAGACAGACAGACAGACAGACTTCCCGTGGACGAATTTTGTCCAAAATTTGATAGAAACCTACAAATTATGTTCAAAGACCACATACCAAATTTCATCCCTGTAGCTCTAATAGTTTTCGAGTTATCGTGTTACATACAGACACACACACAGACAGACATTGTGTTTTTCGGTAATGTGTCCCCTTAAGTTAGTAAAGATTCGTTGCTAACATTCAGGGACAGCTCCAGGTGTGTGCAGCCTTTGGTAATGTGTTCCCTTAAGTT
>BGPR01001121.1:143663-171790 GCA_013235015.1 Araneus ventricosus
GACAGCTCCAGGTGTGTGCAGCCTTTGGTAATGTGTTCCCTTAAGTTAGTAAAGATTCGTTGCTAACATACAGGGACAACTCCAGGGATGTGCAGCCTGTGCCGCGGCAGGGCGCAGAGTGTGTAGGGGCGCCAATTCCTAATCATAAATTTAAAAATTCGAGCTTTATATGGCTGCCGACTGGAACAAAACAGAAAGGAAAGCCAATGGAATAATAATCTAATAAGCCATAAGCTTTCCAAACTTCCACACCGTACCAACGGGAGGATTTTACTTGCAACAGGTACCATACACTGCGGATCTTCAGTGGAATCTGGTTTTGAATCTATAGCACGCCTTCCCGAAATCGAGAATTTGTAGCTGGTTGCCGAAAGTGGCTAGTAAATAATAAGCACAAGAAATTTAAGTTAAACAGTATAAAAACTGCCATATCACCAGAAGATTATCTCACATGAAAAATGTTCTTTAAAAATCATAAGTTTGTATTGAACGATAAAGTTTTCACTTACATTAGAACGAATAATTTAATACCATAATCAATTTATGATTATTCTAATTTCAAAACTCATTCCACTTCTGATGAATTAGTGTCCAAAACTGAACAAGATACGATTATAACGTGCATCGTTTGTCAGTAATTTTATTGTTCAGCTTCTGAACTAAGCAGATATTACTAATCCCATTAATTTATATTTGAATAAATAATCTAATGTAGAAGATTAATTTCTCCCAAGCCGTTCTTTTTCGCGGAAGAGCCATTTGCTGCCGCATTAAGCGATCAATACCTTCTCGAATGCCCTCCCAATTTATCTCTCTCCCAGCCTAACCCTCCAAACTGGTTTAAGCAATAAGCTGCTTTGCTCATTCTACGCGGAAATCCCAAATTTCGTCTAAGTGACTCGTTATTTTATTCACATGAATTGTTCTGCTACGGAACAGATTGGCAAGGCAAATACCAAATTAGCGATATATTGCGCAGAATTATTGGCTGTTTGCGTAAGACTCGCTGCTGGACTCTAAAGAACTGTATGGTAATTGAAAGCTATAAAGACTTCAATACTGAAGTAAAACACGCCGTATTATAATATATTTCATAGCCAAGTAAGAAAAGAGGAAGAAAACATTAATTATTTTTTCAATTCCTACTATTAGTTCACACTCTCCCTGTATATATATATCTTGTTCAAATTTTCAATCGTTTATAAAATACTTTTTATTCATTCACTCAAGTTCAAATACATTTTTTAAAACTTGTAGTGGATGACACTTGATGTTAATACAGTTTTTTCAAATATTAATTAATTAATTAAATTGAATTAATTAATTTTATTTATTAGAGCCTCGCAACTTTGCCGCCAAATTTGTCGCCAAGATCGACAAATTTATCGCCAAGTTTGTCACCAAGATTAGGATCTCAGGGAAACGACTTTATAGCTTTGTAACAATATGGAATATGCACATTGCACAGTGCATGGCAACATGCACTGTAAATTGATTGATGTGAATTGACAGGCAGAGTTGTGTTTTGCCATGTGTCTCTGACATTGGATGAATTGATTTCGTGTGCTGATTAGAATTTTATTTAGCAAATTGCCGTTTAAATAACATAAAGATAGACAGATACATAAAGCAAGGAAACAGCATCTGAATCATAAAAATTTTAAAATAACCAGTCTCGCAGGAATGGATGTTGTACTTGTGATTACAATTTTTTGTGGAAAATTCTCATTTTTATTTTCTTGTATATAAGATTGAATTTGTATTGTAATCGTCAAAAAATTTGGTCTTGTAAGTAGGAATTGACTTTAATTTTTTTTATATTACTTGTTTTTATTCTAATGTGTCAATAAAAGAAGTAACACAGTTGGTTTTCTTAAAAAAAGATGAAGAAAAGGAAAAGTTCTATGTTGTTAACTTAGGGTTACTCGAATTTTTTTGGTTTAAAACCGGACAAGCCGGGGAGCTGAAGGGTCTTTGGGGGGGGGGGGGTGAAAATATAGCACAACGTTCTAGAACCTGCCTAACAACGACCCTCTTTCATAACACTAATACAAAGTTTGAGAAAGTGAAAACAATTTAACAGGTCAGAATGCAAAGGGAATATAATTTTTACTTCAATTTAACTTTCCAGCGGGCGCGCTTACGCAAATTTTACGACATATCGTGCATCGTATTACATATATATATATATACATATATCGTGTTATTTTAAAAAAATAAATGCAACTTTTTTTTCTGTTATCTGTATTTATGAGCTTAATAAGATTGCACTTACATATATAAAATAACGATATAAATATGTAATTCGATGCTCAATTCAAGTATCTCTTGCAAACGCGCGCCCGCCTGAAGGTTAATTAAGAAGATATAATTTTAAGAAGATATAATTTTTCTTCAAGATATAAAGTTAAGAAGATATAATTTCACCTCAATTTTTAATTCAAAATTATATTAATGAAAGGCAGAATTAAGACAAAATTGCCAGAACTTTCTTCTTTTCAGTTTGACCTGGGGCCTGAATAAAGAGGATCATCCATTTTCTCACAAACAATGGATGTAAACAGTGTAAAAAATTTATTTTCTTTAACTGACGGAATGACGTCGGTTTCCTCTAGAACGCCAGATTTTCTCTATAACAACTAAATTTGTCTATCCCTGCATTTACTGGCGTAAATCCGAACACTAGTCCGGACGCATATAAACATTCCCTGCTCCAGTTCAGCCCGATAGCAAACTACGACGAATCTGATTGGACGAGCGAATGCGAGAGCCTTTGAAAACCGAAACTTCAGCGTTTTATTGCCTGCTGCTTCTTTTATTTCATTCTTTTTGACTACTTGTTCTCTGCGCTGACTACATTGGCTCTTCAAAATTCAGAGCTTCCTTCTTCTTTCGAAAATGAAGTTATACAAACAGATTCGGAAAAACTAGACTTCGATCTAATTTGAAGAGTATATCCGACGTCAAAGCTTGAAATAATATGTTTGGGCCAAATATTAGAAGACAAACAAGTTTTGAATAAAGGACTAATATTAGTATAAAATTTAAATTTAATGTAAAACTAATGTATGGAGAAAACAAACCAATGTGATAGTTTTGTTGTAACGTAATTTAATGTATGGAAATTTGTTTCATATCACAATTAAATGCTTAAATTATTTAAATTTTTAGTAAGTAATATACTGTTCTAAATTAAAATATCTTTATAAATTTATTAAAATTTACATTGCTGTATTCTTTTATAATAGTTATCATGGGTGAGAAAAAAGTTTATGTACATTTATGTAAAAAGAAAAATCAGCAAGGAAGACAGAAAAAATAAGTTTAGAAATGCCAGTATAAGAACTTGTGAGAGAGCTTACGAAAGCGTTTTGTAAAAGAGACATGACTACCTAGTATGTTAAAAAACTCAACCCTCTTGTGACTTGAGATAGCAAAGAAAGCAGATGTAAATTTTCTGGACAAAAATTTTGTTAAAATTATTATTTAAAATATGTTTTTCATAAAAATTGTCATTCGCTCATTCTAGTAATAAATAAAATAATAGTAATTCATATTATTAAGCATAACCACTATTTTTTTCAATCAGGTACATTTTCTAGTGTCTTGCTACAAAAAATTAGGAACTTCTGACATGTTTTTTTTCTTCCATTTCCAACGGGAAAATGGCCTATTTGCAGAGAATCGCCCATATACTAAATTGAGATAATTTTGGATTTGACAATACCTTGTGTTGATTTAGTTATATTATATTAGATATAAATTCTAATTATTTTCTATTTATTTAAAATTACCCGTTCTCTAATCACAACAGGAATGGGTATTGCAGAATCGTGCAAATACCACGAAAACATTCTGCATATGCTAGAAATTTTCACCATTGAAATGTTAGCCAAATCATGAATTAATCTACATATAGAACCATCCAACATTGCTTCAACGTTTGGCGATTGGAGAATTTGGGTTCACGAACTAGTTCCGGAATGATTCAAGTAAAAAAAGTTCTGACATGGTTTGTTTTTTCCCATTTCCAATGTGAAAATGGCCTATTTGCAGAGAATCACCCATATACTAAATTGAGATAATTTTTGATTTGACAATACATTGTGTTGATTATTTATATCTTATTAGATATAAATTCTAATTATTTTCTATTTATTTAAAATTCCCCTTTCTCTAATCACAACAGGAATGGGTATTTTAGAATCGTGCAAATATCACAAAAACATTCTGCATATGCTAGAAATGGTCACCATTATTGAAATGTTAACCAACTCATGAATTAATCCTACATATAGAACCGTCCAACATTGGTTCAACGTTTGGCGATTGGAGAATTTGGACCCACGAACTAGTTCTGGAATGATTCAAGTAAGAAAAGTTTAAAAATCATGTCTTTATTAGTGAACTATTGATTAACTATTGAAATCATTTAACTAAATATTTAGCATTAAAACTAGAAGTAGGTGATGCCTTCTAGTAATTTTTTATGCATATGCAAAATCATTAATAAGGTAAATTTAAAAAATCTATCACATTTACAGAATTATTAACTGTCCTTTATACATCCATTACAAACATTTAACATTGATACATTTCTGAAAAAATTCTTCCAAGAAGAGGAAGCATAGTTTAGGTTCAAGCATTAAGCTACAGCAGCCGAATGCTAAATTGCATGGCTCTGGCCATTAACCCGTGTGTGCTTTGTATTTTTTTGTTTATGGACTGAAAATTTTCACCTATGCTGGTCGACATATTGTTTGTAATTTGGATACTGAGTACTGTTTCATATGTTTTTATATGCTGCTTCTGAATCTTCCATCAGAAATTGTGCCTAAGGCACCAGTTTTTATTCAATCGCATTTTCTATTGTTGTAGGTCAGGCTAACAAACCTTAATTCTCTATACATGAAAAATCAACATTTTTTTGCCTAACAATGGATATTTTGACCTAGGGCATACCCAGGGAGGGAATATTAGCTTTATTTTATTTGGCTCCTGTTAGCAAAACAAAATGGTGGTTCCAGTTGGGCGAATTTCCTCGTACCTGTAAATTTACAAATTATGTGATTGTGAACCTCCCTTTGAATAAACCACAAGCCGCCATTAGATGTAGAAGAGAAAGAAAAGACGAGCCAATTTCTTCCTTGTGGGAGGTGCTTTTTCATTTAGGCGAATTTCGTCTGTACATTGAAGCACAAATGAACGTAAGTGAAGCTGTTTTCCATTCACTAAACATGATTGATGATTTTTCTAACCTTCAGTGACTGAATTCTACAAAACAGATGCAACTCAATTTTTTGAAACACTATAATTTTCTGTATTGAATGTTATATCTACTGTAGGTTACATAATGTAAATTTTCTGTTTCCATTTATAGTGTTTAATTCTTTCATATTGACGTTGGTTGGTTGGTTGTATGAGTTTTAATGGCGCAAGAGCCATTTTTGGCTATGCTGCGCCAAACAAATGGTGAAAGCTCTTACATATTGACAAAATAATCTTTATAAGCATTCAGTGGACTTGAAATTAAAGTTTAAAGAAGCAAGTTTTCTAAATCGAAGTTTTAGATAATTTGAATTTTTTCGCGATCCCTTTAGCTTTGAGTTATCGAATTTGCACTGTAGATAGCTGTACAACTGCTAGATTTTTAATTCTGAGTCAACCCTGTAATAAATTAATATTCTTACTGTTTTTTATAAAGAATGAGGTAGGAGGAAATCTCTTTTAAGCTTAAGAGTACTAAATGTCTTGTTTTTCTACTTTTTTCTTATTTAATTGAATAATAGATGGACTTTCATGTATGTATTGAGAATTTAATTATTATGCTTTTATAAAAATTATATTTTTTTTCGTAGTTTGTTCTTTCTTTTCATACTTTTATCTCAATATATATACATATATATATATTAAAGGTATTGCTTTCTGTCATTTTATTACAACTTAAATCTATAACAATGGCAAATCTCATGTCGAACATTTTCCAATATTAACTTTACATTATTTTTACTCAAAAGTAAGACTATTTTATGATAAATTTATTTTAGTCTTTATTTTCAATAATATGGTTCTATTCTCTTGACTTTCTCGCAAAACGCAAACAAATGAAACACTAATTATGATTTTATGCACTTATGTTTACAGAGAATATAAAGAAATTGTAAACTTTGCAAAAGGTTAGAGTAACATGAATTTTCAATATTGTTAGGAAGATGATGAATAAAAATATTTTTCTGTAAATAACAAAGTCAAGAGCTTCAAATGGGTGGAGTTCCCTCTGAAGCATTCCCTCTATAAAATGAGCATTTTTCTATTCAGAGAATTATTTTCAATTCTCTCAAGAATAATCCCAGAATTTTTGCCCATCCTTAACATTTTTGAAAATGATTTTATACCAGATTTTTGAAAAATAAAAACTCTTATTTTAGAAGGTTTTATGGCTGCCATCTGTTTAGTGCTACAATCATAATTTTTTAAAGACTATGTTTACGTGGGAATTGCAATATATCTAAAAGAAAGAATTTAAAACAAATACAAGGTAATTAAATCTCGGAAAAGAATTATTCCTTCTCAAAAATTAATCAAGGCAGTGTCTTGTAGAAGAACTTACTATTTTAGGAAATAGCATTCTGAAATTTATTCCTGTATCTCATTGCGCAAGTTGCATATAAACATCGCCTACTCCGCTCGTGGGAGGGGACCTCGCATTCTCTTGTCCAATCAGATTCGTCGTAGGTTGCTATCGGACTGAACTGGAGTAGGGGATGTTTAAGTTTGAAATCCACACATATGGTAACCCAACGTTTACTTTCAAATAAGGATGTCCTTCGTGAGTATGGTTGAAAATGTTAATAGTTCAGTTAATACGAGGAATCTGCTCTGATCCAAGGTGACAACGCTACGATCCAAGGAAAGCTCTCCGCTCAGAGGGATGCCCCATCTAAAGAGCATTTATGTTTGAAAGCACAAAATACATTTTTAAACAAGCCTTAATTCGTTACTTCTGATAAAACGAATATCAATAGAAAAAATAATTTATTCAGAAATTCTAATTAAAAAAAAAAACAATTTGTGTTTGCTTCGATTTTTCAGGTTCTTCATAGGTAACAGTTTTTTTCAGTAGGAAAAAATAACCTCTAATGGTTTCGTCGTTGATAGAAATCTACAAATTTAGCGTGAAGACCAGATATCAAATTTTCACAATCTAGCCCAATGAGCCCAATGAAAATATATTTTGGCCTAGGTTGGGGGTTCCAAAACTTTCTTCCCTCTCATACCCCTTGATTATTCTTTTTGTTTTCGCGTACCCCCTACTATCATATCCAACTCCCCACACCATCCGTCGTCTATGCAAAGAAGCTTTTATCAATAATGTTAAGGTTTGTTTAAGTTAGCTTAAAAGTAAAATGATTCGAATTAGTAACATTTGCAGAATTTATTTTTTACTTTACATTTTATTGCATTTTTACAAAAGTTTTAGTTCAACGCCAGAACAAATGAAAACAGTATTATAATTATTTAGTTTTAACTTATAAGGATAGCTAAAAATGACACTTAGTAGTAATCAACTCTTCAAGTGGTATAGTTATTAAATAGCAAGTATTTACATGGATAAAAAATTATCTAACTGTTTTAATCCCTACTGTTTTCTTGTTTCCCCATTAACAAATTTGATTTAACGTACCCCAAATGCTTCTTCACGTACCTCCAAATGCTCCTTCACGTACCCCCAAATGCTCCTTCACGAACACCCAAATGCTCCTTCACGTACCCTCAAATGCTCTTTCACGTACCCCTAGGGGTAAGCGTACAACAGGTTGGGATCCTCTAACCTAGGGCATAGAAATGTATAAATCCGGCTGTGCGTACGCTCAATATATCAATAATTTATCTCCGTAACCCCTGCCTTCGATAAGGGTTTACTGTACAGCAACACACTGCCCTCCTCCACCCCACTTATTTGTGAAGCCACTGGCACTTGGCAACAATTTAGGTCGGCTGCAGATCACACCAGCAAGGGGTGCAACCACACTTCGGTGGAGGGGTGACGAGGGGGGGGGGTAGGAGGAGAAATGCGATTACAAGATGATGGAGGAGATAAGGCGAGTGGTAAATTCAATTCCGAAGCAAATGGAAATCTCCGCTTTTCTGCTTATTGTGGTAATCGATAAGTGCGATCGGAATCCGTGATTAGTCTGTGAGGGTTATCACTTTGTATTTATTTAATTAAACAATGGGGATGGATTCATTAATATGAATAAGAGTCGAAGCGGAGGAGCGTGTCATGAGTTATAATGACCGGGTGGGAAAAGGAGCGAAAGTGAGCCATCCATTTTTCATAACTTCCATTCTAATGTCTCGTGTACGAAAGCGAGTAGATTTTGTTATATTGTGTCGAAGTTTTTTACGAGTATTTCCATTTCCTGATTAAAACGCATAGATAAATAATCTTATCTTGCGAAGTACATGATTTTCTTATTAAGAGGGAAGAAAATTCACAGGATGATGAAACTCATCGACACATTTAAACATCCTTAGCGTTTTTATTTTTGTCCTCCGTATTTTGAAAGAATCTGATAACTGATCAGATTCAACCAAACTTCCAGATGTGTATCAAACCTCAAAGAAGTGCCTTGAAAAAGTATATTAATTTAATATTAAATAAAGGCTAATGTGAACAACATAAAATTCGTGACATTTAAAGAAAATTTTTAAAAATCCAATTGTTTTCAAGAAGATAAAGATGTTTCGATGAACATGCTCATAACTTCCATTCTAATGTATCGTATACGGAAGTGAGTGGATTTTGTTACATTGGATCGAGGGTTTTTGGAGTATTTCCATTTCCTGATTAAAACTCCCCGATAAATAATCTTATCTTCTAGAAATGCATGAGTTTCAAATTAAGAGGGAAGGAAATTCACAGGATGATGAAACTCATCGACACGTTTAAACATCCTTAGCGTTGTGAGTTTTGTTCTCCTTATTTTGCAAGAATCTGATAACTGATCAGATTCAACCAAACTTCCAGATGTGTATCAAACCTCAAAGAATTGATGTGCAAAAGTATATTAATTTAATATTAAACAAAGGCTAATGTGAACAATATAAAATTCGTGATATTTAAATGAAATAAAAATCCAATTGTTTTTAAGAAGATAAAGATATTTGGATGAAGGTGTCCTCCCACCGAATCGCAAATGTAGGGAGATGATGCGCGAAATTCTAGCCACTATACAGCAAATTCTAATCACTATACAATTTAATATAACTATTCAGATATAAGTTTAAAAAATATCAATTTGTGTACAACCCCTCATCATTTCGAATCTCTTCCATAGGAGCTAAAATTCTGCTCGTTGTAATGCCGATATCTTTCTGAATACTAATGATATTGAACTAAATTTTTTTATATAAGTTGCCCTACATATCTCACTTTAAAGTTGTGAAAGAAAAATTATGCTACGTTTCGCGCATGCGCAGCGAAACATTATTTACTAAAAAATGCTTATATTTCCTGTAATATTCAAAATGTTTTTTCTACGTTTTTACAAAATGCGTTTCTAACATATTGTCAATTTGTTTGTAAGTTTCGTATAATATAACAGAAAACTCTGCATGTTATAAGCAAAAAGCAGGAGGGAAAATTTGGGATTTTTTAAGAAAACTTTTATATCTTTCCAAATATTTGTTCTGAGTTTACGAAAACTTCTGTGAATATTATGCACATTAAACATAACCATTTCTGAAAGTTTCATCTTGTTATCAGTATTCTGTGAAGCGGGGTGGGCCAAAAAGGTTTTTCTCTTCATCAGTTTGTAGACTGTCCCCTAATTGCCCTCAGGATGAATCTTCAATAAAAAAATGTGAGTTACAGTCTATTCATTTCATAGTTGACGTTTAAGGGCAGTCAGTTATATCTTTCCGGAGAAATTCTAAAAAATGTGAAAATCTGAAAGTATCCGGATACTTTTGGCAAGGATCCGATAACTAAAAGCTACAAAAATGCAATATGGCATGTAGTATTCATACAAAGATTGTAAAGTGGTGTCAAATTTTGAACCGGAAATGTCAAAGGCTTGACTGTGTGTACGGTCTGTCTATTCGTGAATAAGTAAACGAGAAAACTCAAAACCGCAAATGTGATCTTAACACCAAAATTATATATACGATACAGTTTTGTACCCAATTGGTCAAAAAGAAGAAGTACAAAATGAATACACGAAAACTCAAAAGTGCAGCAATGAAATCGGTATATTATTTTAAGACAAAAGTTATAGATCCGCATCAAATTTTGGACTCGGGTCAAACAGAAGAAGTACAAAATGAATACACAGAAACTCAAAAGTTCAGCAAGGAAATTCGGTATTTGATCTTACGACAAAAATTATAGATCCTAATCAAATTTTGGACCCAATCTGTCAAACAGAAGAGGTAAAAAATGAGTACACGAAAACTCAAAAGTGCAGCAATGAAATTCGGTATATGATCTTACGTCAAAATTTATAGATCTGCATCAGATTTTCGACCCAACGGGTCAAACAGAAGAAGTACAAAATGGATACACGAAAACTCAAAAGTACAGCAATGAAGTCGGTATTTGATCTTATGACAAAAATTATATATTCTAATCAAATTTTGTACCCAATGGGTCAAACAGAAGAAGTACAAAATGAATACAGGCAAACTCAAAAGTGCAGCACTGAAATTCGGTATATGATCTTAAAACATAGATCAGAATGAAATTTTGGACCCAATGGGTGAAACAGAAGAATGATGAATACACAAAAACTCCAAAGTGCAGCAATGCAATTCGGTATCTGATCTTACGTCAAAAATTATAGATCCTCATCAAATTTTTTACCCAATGGGTATAACAGAAGACGTACAAAATGAATATACAAAAACTCCAAAGTGCAGCAATTCAATTCGGTGTGTGATCTTACGACAAAAATTATAGATTCGCATCAAATTTTAGACCTAATTGGTCAAACGGAAGAAGTACCAAATGAATTTTCTATTTTCTTCAAAACACATCGCAACATGTTGTGTAAGTATCAAAGCAAGTCGAGGAGAGTATTCTCCCCTGGTTTATAATCATATTTACCTTCTCCAGAAAAAACCCGGCCATCACGCAAATCCCGCTTCTTTCCTTTTCTTCGTAAATTCGTATTTATACGACAGATATGTAAGATTGAAGAAACGTGGAGGGGGGAGAGGGGATCCCCGCCCCCTACTTCACGGATTGACGTGTTTGCGGATGAATTGTGGGAAGGATTGTGAAAAGTGGGTCCCGCATCTGTCAGTAACAGCGTGGATCTGGTGTGTGGGAGATTAGGCGTGTCCCATTTCTACGCAAGAAATAAATTCTCTGAAATGTGTTCTTAATATCAAAGTCGTATATATTTGTTAAAATGCGTCCTCAACACGTCGGAATCCCCATCCCCAATAATGCGCACAAGTCTCCTAGAAATGCCTTTGCCTTTTCCATTATCATTTGGTTTATATTCTACAACGATTTTTGTGTTCTTTTTCACATCCCTTTTAGTTTTTTCACCAAAAGAATAGATTACCCATTCTTAGAAATGTGCAGGGGGATTCAAAAGTCTTCAGCGAATTTAAAAATATACTATTCTTAAAAGAAAGGAGATATAAAGAAGCTATTTGCACAAAAGGAATAGAAATAAAACAGGATTTTTTTTTATTTTTTGATGTCGAGCTTGTACTCAGGGAATATCTGTTTCGTCTAATTTCAATTTAATCTCACATGTACAATTTGATATTCATGGTTCTTCAACAAAGTTTTTTATACAAATTTGTAATATTTATATTTTATGTTCTAAGAATACAAAGAGTGAGGGTTTACTCTTTTTCTTTAAAACGGTGCAATCAATATTTCTCAGCTGGATTTCAAATTATAGAAAAACACGTTGATGCGACATATAAATAAAAATAAAGAAAATATAAGCAATAAACTATAAATTTATGTATAAAAATCTAAAGCTATTAATAAATTTAAAGAATGATATAAAACTTAATTAAATATTCCGAGGCAATTAAGAAACAATTTAAAATATCTACAACTTTTTTAATAGGAATGGTAACACTGAATAAAATATAATATTTTCTATAAATGGAAATGAACTTTTTTTATTATTTACAAATTCATTACTTAATGATTTGTCAAGAAGTCCTCAATCAAGCCTTTCTTACTCTTTAATCCCAGGCGACTTTTATCTTCTATGCGCTTTAAAACCGGGAGTTTTGGGGAGGAAACGACATGAATTGGACTCTCCCAACCTGGGTGGTCATTTACACCACCCCTACTATAACCTTCCCTTAAGGCACACGGAAATGGGCTGCGGCTGGCAAGGATAATTGAACCCCCTACAGTGCTTATCTCCTAAGCTATCTCAGAACCTGGCCTCCCCTTCAAAGAAGCCAATCGCCTTAGACCGGCCTTCGTGGCTGTTAAGAGGGAATTTTTAAACCGCCCGGGACCACCTCGCTCGGTGTGTGAGGGTTACTCTTCGTGGTAAATTTATGAAAATCGATTCATAAGTTTTGATTTTTGTATCATACGAATTATTTAGGGGTAAGTGAGGTAAAGCAGGGTAGCTAAGAATCTAAAGCCTGTTGGAGCTAATCTATTCGACACAGATATTGTCAAAGTTTATTAAAATAAGCATCGTTTAATAGGAGTACAATATATAATTCCTGAAAAGTCATGGTTTCATTACTTTTTTATTAATGCCTTTTTATAGAAAAAGCCAAACTACCCGGTTTTACCCCGCTAGTGCATTGAAAACGGGTACATAAGTTAATTTTATGGGAAATGAGGAAAACTAGATTTTCAGTGGAAAATTAACATACATTTCTATTTTATATTACAAATTTACAATATTAGTTATTCTGCATTGGATCCACTCTTCTTATTTCTTTAAATTTGAAAATACAGCATGGTCATATTATTGGATCCATTTCAAAAATTAATTAAAAAGAACTAATAATGTTTCAACTAAGGCTGTTTCTAAATGAGAGCACATTTTAAAAAGTATTTTTTTCCAGATAGTTAAGACGCCGTTGCGGCGGTCGTAAATTATTGGACATCTTCCATTTTCAAAAGCCATTATCTGGAAAACTGTTAAAGCTTGAAAAAAATAAAAGCATGTATTTATAGGAAATTTCACGCTCTTTAATTCGTTAAAACAATTGTAATTCGAAAGCTGCAAAGTTTTAGCGATATTCAAGAAACATTAAAAAAGAAAACCATAAAACGCGCATCGGCTTCTGCTAATCAGTATCCATTGCGTATGTAAATCTCTCGCTATAGCAAATTTAGAACTCCATTATGGTACGCCACCTATCTGAAAAAATATTTATTTGATCTCTCATTTGAAAAAAACGTAGTTGTAACATTATAATTATTTAAATGTGTCCAATAATTTATGACCACCGTATAAATCTTTACAATATGATAGGGTTACTATACGTCCGGATTTCAAGCTCACGTCCGAACTAGCGTCCGGATTTACGATAGAGAAATTAAACTGGTGAAAATTTGTCGCTCTAAAATCGTAGAATTCTCAATATGTCTGCCTGGATCATTGGCTCCAACTGAAAGAAGTTTTTCGATGTCGGAGTCCAATTGGAATTCTACAAATATTTTTTTAAAAAATTATAAGTCTTTCCTGAACAAAATTTGCTCGTCTGAAAATAATCTATTGAAAACGGAGATAAGAAAGCGGATGCAAAGCCCAACTCTAATTGAAAATTAAAAGTTTTGGCAGTTTTTTAATTTTATTTTTCATTAGCGCAAATTTGATTTACCAAACATCAATAAGAATTGTATATTCTTTGTATTCTGGCCCCTTGATTTTATTTTTCAATTCCTCGAACCCTGTGCTAATGTTACGGATACTTTGACCTCCAAGACCTTTCAATCGCCCCACCGTGGCGTGTCCGGATTTCAGATTTTAAAAAATTATGGTGCCCCTAAATATATTTTTTTTATTATTATATATATATATATATTTTTAAATGTCTTTTATAAATGTGTCATTTTTTCTATGTTTTAACTATTTTTTTTGTAAATACTCGTACCTGTTTACTAGCCGCAACTGTGTTGTTTGTTTATTTTTGATTTGTTGTTTGGTACCGTTATAATTTGTAGCTTCATATATTGTTTTCATTTTTTCTTCTTATTTTTATTATTTTTGTTATTTTTCTTATTTTGATGTTATTTAGTTATTATTCAAGAAATTATGCATTATACAGATAGAAATTATGTATAGGAAATTTTGAAACTGTGATAAGAAATTGTGTATAGGTTGATTTAGCCTTTTTCTTGTGATGCAGTGTGTTGCATGTTTAGGTTTTAATTTGTGGTTTCCTGCATATATATATTAATACGCTTTCCTTTTTTCCTTTATTTTCCTTATGATTGTATTTTGATTTATGTTATTTGGTAATTAATTAAGATTTTGTGTTTAGGAAAGTTTGAAAGTGAGTATAGGAATTTGAAATTGTGTTGGTTATTTTAACATTTTTTCCTATGGAGCAGTGTACTTTGTGAAGAAATTTTGTACTCGAATTTGCTGGCGTTCTTCGGAACTCTCAGTGGCTCGATATTTGTATGTCCATAAGGACAGGTCACATTAAAAGTTATTGTATACTCCTAAATATAAACTATCAACGTCTGATGTGTTTTTATCGTCGTCATCAGAAGAATAATCAATACTGTCTGGCCCTGTCTTGCATCCCGGTTTCACCTCAAGTGCAGAGTTTATTAAAAAACGAAATAAAACAATAGAATAATAGAAATAGAACAATAAAGCAATAGAATCACACAATTATTGGACTGAATCTTTATTGTTTGATAGGGTATAAATCCTTTGTAAACATAAGATAAGCTGGACTAAATAGAGTTTTTATAACTCTAATAATTATTAAATATGGAAAGTTTAAAAACAAATAAACATTAGAGAGTTGACGTCTTGAAACAGATTCAGCTACACAGACGCGGAGATTTCAACAGCAACAAGTTCACTATGACTTTTTCTTCTCCTTGACTAATGGAGTGTTATTCAGAATCTGCCTGATAGAGAGAATAACTAATAGCGCCAGAATCAAGGGAGCTGTTTTCTCCCCATTCTCCCATATATGTTTCACATTTATTTAAATAGATTTTTTAAAATTCTGCCCAATACCCACAGACAGAAAAATTTACTACATTTACGGGTTCTGCAATTTCCGTTGATTAAATTGTAAAAAATGTAGCCAATTTGGTAACAAATATCTAGTTAAACAAAACGTTACTACCTAGGATTTTCCAATCTCTTTCTTTTTCACCATACGTTTGGCGAAGTATAGTCATAACTGGCTCAAGCGCCCATTAAACTCCACAACAATCAACCAACATATCTCTTATTCTGAAATATTTCCAAAATCAGTAACAAGATTTTACATAACGTAAATTAATAAAATAAGGCAGATATATTCTTGTAACAATGCTTCTCTTAATTATATATCCCATTTATGATCACAAATATTAATTATGGGGCAAATTAGTAATTCAAACATTACACCGATGTTGTATTTCGCTTTTGGGTATAACATTCTGCTAACTTCTTTATTAGCAATACGTAATTGCTAGGGATAGTGGATAAAATAACCCCTTGATTGTTTGTTGACTTAACATTGGGGTGGGGAGTTGTTTGCTGTGTGCATTCTTTCATAAATTTGCTTTCCCAGAATCTGTTAGATTTTTGGGAAAATTAATTTATTGCGTCAACCAAATCTTCTCCTCTCTTGGGAATTTAAACTTGCCCGCTCAGAGAGAAAAATGTTATTTAAAGTTTATTATGTAAATATATTTACCAGCAACTTTCTCTCGCGTTTGCTGGAAATGGAAATACACGCACGGGTGATTCGTTCCGTCTTTGGTTTCGGTAAAAATATTTCCGATTTTGGAGGCATTCATTTAAATAATGGTGGGCAAACAGTTATGCGCTCGAATGTTTTCAAAAACTTCTTGCGTGAAGATGAAAAATAAAAGTTATGTTTTGTTGTTTGAAAATTTCTGCGAATGTAAATTAGGAATAATAAAGCATTCATTTTCTGAAGTGCTGGGATTAAAATAAAAATATGGATTATTAATATTCGTCATTTTTTTCCTTTTAGCAAGATTAGGATTGTAAATTCCCAGCAATTTTTAATCGAAAGCAATTAACCATTGCATCACCTTGAATAAGATAAGAACAAAATCCAAGCGTATAATGTGATCTTCTTATTTATTAGTCTAAGGCAACTAAGCATTGCATTACCTTGAATAAGATAAGGAGAACAAAATCCAAGCATATAATGTGGTCTTCTTATTTATTAATCCAAAGCAATTAAGCATTGCATTACCTTGAATAAGATAAGGAGAACAAAATCTAAACATATAATGTGATATTCTTATTTATTAATCGCGACTTTGGACCGGCAATCGTAAGGGAATTATGGGGAAATAAAAAATTTTAGGACAAGAGAATTTTTAGAGATGAAGACATGCACATTTCTAGTAGAAGGGATTTGTCCAATATAGTATGGAAATCTAAAATTTTGGTCGAAAGGCCACATATAAAACTTCACCTATAGCTACATGCGTTTTTGAGATGTCATTGTACTCAGAATTACAATAATGCTTCTTCGCACTCGGGGGGCCACGGTGGCCTAGTTGCAAGTTCTCGACTTCGGGGCGGAGGATTCCAGGCTCGAAACTGATTCCACCAAAGATCCGCAGTGTATAGGGCCTGCTGCACGTTAACCCTTTGCACTCGGAAAAGTTATTAGAAGCATAATTATTCGATGATTACCAGAGCCAATTTTGTTGCTTTGAAACGTAAAAATTATAATTGTTATAAGTTCATTGTTCCTGAAAAATTATTCTGCGACTTCTCACATCTCTGTAGGCATTTTTTTAACCAACTAAATCAAGAAATGTCATAATTAAGCATAGTCTAGGACTGCGACTGAGAGTAGCCACTCCAGTGCAAACGGCTATATTATACGTAGCAACCAAACATCATCCACTGGTGTGGTGCGGTTGTTTGGGAAGTGGGTGCCAGCTCAGTTCAAAATGGCGATGTCCGTCCCAAAATAGTCTTCGTGTTGCTTCAAAACGGGATGTTAAGAATTAACTTATCTAAACTAATCTTACTCAGGGAAGGAACAGGTTTATCAGAATCTTGCTGTGTAATATGTGTGTGTTTACATGAATTCGATACAAAGGGCGTTCTAGAGTTCTCTAGATAGAAACTGCGGGAATAGAGGCGCATCTTTCAGAGAAGTTACTAGAAACATGATGATTCTTTTCGTCATCCTACAAGTCTCCAGAAAAATCGAGAGACACCAGCCTCGGTCCAATCAGGAATGCGGATCTCCAAGAATGGCTACGCTTACAGGGGGAAAGAAGCACCCAAAGATATAAAGGGGTGGAAAGATAAGAAGAAAAGCAAGGGAGTTACCTAGAAGAAGGTAACAAAAAGTGATCGAATTTCTAAAAACCAAATAACAAAAGGAGATAGGTGCGCACACCTATATACAAAGTTGACTTTTATAACGGCGTTCTTTCTTTTCTTCCATTCCACATCTTAAATAAGAGATTTTAAGCCCTTCTTTTCGGACTTTGTTTAAAAGACTTTTAAATTTCTTCTTCGTGGATAAATGTTTTTATTTCCAATTTATTCCGGAGTAGGTTCAGGCCTTAGAAGAAAATTCTTATTAAATTTATACCTAATGTCTCTTTCCTCTGCAGAAAACCTATTCCACATCTTAAGTAAGAGGTAAGAGATTTTAAGCCCTTCTTTTCAGACTTTGCTCAAAAGACTGTTTTGAATTTCTTCTTTGCGGATAAATGTTTTTATTTCCAATTTATTCCGGTGTAGGTTCAGGCTTTAAAGGAAAATTCTTATTAAATTTACACCTTAAAGACTTTTTCCTCTGCAGAAAACCTGTTCAGGTTTTGAATCTGCAAGGATGAATGGTATCTGATGACGTCATCCACCGGAGTCTTATTCCTCATTGTTGTTTGTTATTATTTTTGTATTTTGAACTCTTTCACTATTAAAGCTTCCCTTAATTCTTATTTATATCTTTAACAGGAAGTAAAGTGGTTTGTTTGGCAGAAACCTTAAGTCGCCGTTTTTTATGAATTGCTTCATTGCGATGGTGTTATCCAGGTGACGGTGGCTGCCTGGTAAATTGAATATTTTATTGAGACATTATAAGGTGAGGGAGAAAGACAATTAAGTGAATTGGCTTTATTAGTGCCTTAGATTGGAAACTACAAGTGTCTGTATTTTAATGAATACGCGGCTGGGGTCGTGGGACGCCCCCTGGTGAGTTTAAAATACATTTGATCATATCGAATCACTAGAGACATTTACAGAATATTGTTACAAAAATCTTTCTGTGGGTGCATGATGTAAACAGTCCAACACGCAGGATAATGGAGAATGAAGATTTCTTCACAAATGTGCAGGAAAACACGTAGCACTGGTAACAGAAAACAATAGATCTTGCACAGATTAGCAACGTAAATAGACAGCAATTCACAGGTAATAACAGTTCAGCGCTTTGAGATTTAGCAACACAAACAAAACAGTCAGCAAATCACTAACAACGACAATAACAGCACTTTCAATAGCGCTCAGCTCACCAGCTTCCTAGCTCGCACTGCAGACGAAACTCCAAAGTCATTCCAGTGGATCAATACCCATCTTTGATCCAAGCGTGGTCCTTAAATACTCTCCCCGACAGGCTGTGACGTCACATGTAGTTTTGTCGTACATTCAAACGTATTTTCTTTCCTAATAGAGATATCGAGAAAAGTGTCGCATTTTCTGGTATCATTGATTTGTCGCCAAAATGGTCGCCAAGGTCAGGGGTCCAGGCCCGGCCATCCATTACTCACCCCTGTAAATCTCTCTTCCCAAACATAAGACTAGTCAGGCAGGAAAGCGACATGACATTTTTGCAACAATATTGATTAGTGACTGTTGTAATTATTTTTATGTGATCCTATTCTTCCTGGGCTTATTTTACTTAATACTAAATTTATATTTTAATATCTATGCTGTAAATGAAGCTTAATGTAGCATTTTTCAAATTAATATTGTCTTTCTTTGTGTCACATTTCTGAATGCTAAATTGCTTACGTTTATAAAAATAATTATTAGACAATGGTAGAACCTGGGATTGCTAGTTAATATAATAATAATCTAATTAATCTATATATAATAAACCCCGAATCCAATCATAACAATCTCGAGTTTGAGACATTTTTGACGATGCCTATAACACTTCTCTATACACCGTCTATAACACCTTCCACATCTCGCATATGAGAAAATCAAAAATTCATTCAAAACATGTTTGAACAAAATTTGAATTGTCTACGTCAAGCCCTCCTCTGCGTTACATAAATTTTCAACATAAAGAAAATGAAAGGAAACAAAACTGCTAAGAGGGATTTTCTTTTGTGTTCCATCAAAAGCAATTAAAGGGAGGCCCAACTTAAGAGGAGAAGATGCCCGGGCTCTCCTCCGGGATCACGTGACAGGCCCAAGATGAATGCCCGGGCCCTCAAGGCATCTCACACAATCTCTTCCCCGTCATTTATTATTATTATTTATTTCGCGTGTCTCAACTGCTCCCAGGAGAAATATCCTCTTCGAAAAAGTGCCATCTTCCAAAATGGCAGAGTGGAAACTAGAAGAAAGAGAAGAAATGCTTGCCTCCATCCACCAATGATGTCCTCGAAGAATGGTCACTCGATGTTTTCTTTTTTTTTCATCTCCCCGTCTTTCTTCTTTCGGAGCTGGCAAAGTGCTAATGTGACTCCACGGACGCAGCAAAAATTGCAGGAAGTTAGACGTTGCTTTTATTCTTGTTCCTTCTCCCCCCTTTTCAATACTTATTAGCGTTGTTGTTTTCTGATAGTGCTTACTGCATATCGATTGGTGTGGTTTGGATTTTGAAAGATGTGGTAATGATACGAATTTATCCAAATGCTTATTTAATAATTTAGCTGATAGATATGTGGGATGTATTGCTTCTTTCTGTTATACAGGGTGTCACTAAAGTCCCTTACCACCCTTTTAACTACCGAATGGCTGCAGATATCTTCGTAAGAGTGGTGTCTAGGTATGGCAAAGTGACTATGCGCTACTGGTTGAAACCGCTTACAGAGCCACCTGGTAGTAAACGGTGGAGTTAGCGTTATTATCTCTAAAACAATACGAGATAGAGGAAAATAGTGAATTACGAACTTGTAGAGCAACATCGATTTAGTTCAAAAAGACACCTTGTAGACGTAAATGCTTAGAACAAAACGCTTAAAACACGTGTTTGTTTGTACGCGATTTCTTACACTGACACGTGACAAAACATTCTTAGAAAGAAAAAAAAAACACCTAGAGTTATCAAGCTGACAGAGAGAAGTTTGAACATCGAAAATAAATGTATCTTGTGGTAACTAGTTGGTTTTTTTTCTTTCTAAGAATGTTCTGTCATGTGTCTATTAGGAAATCGAGAACAAACAAATACGTGTTTTAAGTGCTTTGCTCTAAGCATTTACGCCCACAAGGTGTCTTTTTGTACTAAATCGATGATGCTCTACAACTTCGTAGTTTACTATTTTCCTCTATCTCGCACCGTTTTAGAAATAATAAAGCTAACTCCTGTCGTAAAGTTTTATATATTTAATTTAACTTCACTAGTCTTTTTATATAATATTTATTATAATTAGAAGTCATAATTTAAGATTATAAGAAGTGCAATTATGAACTTTTAAATTAGTACAAAACTATAAACTTTTAAATTTTTCTACTAATTATACCCTCTTACTCTCAGTATTCAGATAACTCAAAATAACAAAACTCCATTTACTCAATTCACTTACCTTTAGATTCATAGCATCGTAGATCTTAAATCATAATTACATGTGCAAGGCAAGTATAATAGCATTTGATCATATAAATACCTAATTTATCTCTAGTCACAAATTAGCATAACTACGATTTAATTTCAGTTCTTAATTTATCCTTAAAATAATCACCAAAACAATTCATAAAGATCTTAAGATTTTGCGTTGTGTCCTACATTTATAAAAATTTTAGATGTTATATTTTATAAGGTTAACCCAGGTTACACCAAATAGTTACCTCCATCACTGTCATAGGGGTGGCAAATAAATCAGAGACGAAATTACTGTAAACTAATGACATTTATTTATATAAAAAAAAAGGTAACTCCACCAATTTATCACACAAATTACATATCCTAATCATATTGAATAAAAATCAGAATTCTTACTACATATGCTCGATGACAAAAAAACTCATAAAATAATGAACATAATAAAAAAATTATAACAAAACACAACAAGCATAATTATACATTTAGGGTCGACCCGGATTATGTAAGAAAAATGAATATTAATTCAACACCTTATCCACATTCAAAAATTTAAAATTAACTCTACTGCATCCTCAGCATTAATTCAATTTAATTTTATCTCATTAATATGAAGCTCATATAAGGGAAATTTTTAGATAGTGGCCACTAACAGTTTAATAATTACCATAATCTTTACCAAACTTATTCTTATATTTTGTCACCAAAAACTATATTAATTGTCTTTTTAATAATTAACGAACATATCTCTATGTATAAACATTGTTACCCCAATTAAAATACAATCAAATACAAATACCAAGTGAATCATAAAGTGACACACAATTATCTCAGCAACTTAACATAACACTCAGTTATAGATTTTATACCTATCATTGATCTTTTTTTTTATATTAGACATCTTAGAACATACATATAATATAACAATTAGAAATCAGACATTCAAATGTAATTTAATATTTATACCAATACATAAATGTTAATTTTTATAAATTAAATATCTCATTATAAGGTAAAAACTTACAAGTAGGTTTTATACACATTAATCTTCACCAAGCCAATTCGTCACTTAAATTTCAATTTCTTAAGATTAATTTAATAATGTGTTCTACTCAACTAACGCTTACGTTTTCAAATTAATTAAAAGAGTTTCGGAAATTATTGCAACCCCCCCCCTTTTTTTTTTACTGTAATAATAACCAATTCATTTACATATCATTTCTCTATGCCTAATTCATATATAAAATTTTAGTCCATATATTAATCGAATATTGTTATCTTCCTTCAAGCACATTCTAGAATCCTACTAGATTTAATATCAATTAATAATACTTGCAATTTACTTAGCCTGGTATTTACTTCACACAAGCAATTCTTTTAAAACTATCCATAACAACATGTCTTCAAAGTAAATTTAATACAGAAAAAAAAATAAAAACTTAACTGAGTAGATTTGGTTGCCCGAAGCTGCAGTCAGTCCCGGATTTTGGTCCCAATTATGTCCTGAGTATGGAAATTTATATGCAATTTGAACACCTTCGGCCAACCCAGAGCGGCACGACGAGGAATCACAAGGATCTGACATCTTAATGGTTCACAGAGGGATCCAACGGGGAAGACAACGGCCCTCTTCAACAACTTTTATTTTGGTTAAGGATTCCGGTGCAATGGATCTGCAGACACACAGAATATCGTAGCCGAAACGCACGTCTTGGGGAAAACCCCTTGTGTCAGCCCAGCGACCAGCATATTCGTTCAAGAGATGTGTCGATCGGCACGACCTTTTCCTACCGAATCCTGCATCTCCAGCTCGGCCTAACAGATAATCCGCCGCAAAATTTCGAATCCGGCCAGGGGCCAAGGCGGCCCTCTTCTTTCCTTTCTCAGCTTCCCTCTTCTCTTTACGGAGCCTAAAACCTCTCTGTCTGCCCCAAGTTCCTATTTTTTTTAAAAAAAAAACACCCCTCTTTGGCGGCTCAAAAACCAAAAGTTTTGCCAATCTACGTGTTGTGTGTTGCAATTAATATTGCAACCCTAAAAACCAACGTCAAACACATTCCAGAAAACAGATCCCACGGGGGTCCCTTTACGCAGATAGCAAGCCTTCCCTTTTCTGCTCTGTCCGGGGGAGGGGGGACAACACCCACGGTGGAAGGGTGAATGACCCACTCCAGACGACCTGCAGCTTGAAGTTGAGAAAAGAAAAAGACTTTATCTTAAATTTATTTTCGCCTTTAATTTCGTTTTTTTAAAGCATTTGAATACCATTAATAGTTAAAAAAAATTTTAAAAACCAGAATACAATATCTATATCAGAGCTTAATTAATTTTGATAAATTCCCTATCCAAGAAAACTCTATACAACACTCCACCGTTTTCCACTAAGTGGCGCTGTAAGTGGTTTCATCCAGTAGCGCATAGTCATTTTACCATACCTAGACACCACTCTTATGAAGATACCTGCAGCCATTCGATAGTTAAAAGGATTTTAAGGGACTTTAGTGGGCATCCTGTGCAAAGTATACAAAGAGAAAATAATGCAATTGACAATAATTTGACCTTGAGATTTTAATGAATCTCCAGATTTCAATACTATTTGTGTTCGAAAAAAACATTTTGGGAATTATTTCTGTCTCTCCGTCTGTGTGTAAACTATATATCTCAACTATCTAGATGGGTGAAATATGCTGCGCTATCTTTTCACTCAATCTATAAATTTCTATAAATTTTTTTTAAAAATCCGATAAAGGGAAGTGTAATTGTGTATCCGTTCGTTGTCCAGATAGCACAACGTGTTGCCCGATATTTTACAATATTGTGCGAAATTATACAGTATTATATGATATTGTACAATATTATACAATATTGTTCGAAATTATACATTATTGTATGATATTGTACAATATTATACAATATTGCAAATATTATTCAAAATTGTACAACATTGTTTAATATCTTTGTGCTTCTGTGGGTATTTTTGAATTCTAAAAAACAGAAAGGCAACCTGCTAGTTGAATGAAATTTGGCATATGAAATAATTGTTATAAGAAGAAATACTTGCCTACATTCATAAATTATGTCTTCGTAGAATGGCCACTCGATATTTTTTTCATCTCTCCCTCTTTCTTATTTCAGAACTGTCAAAGTGCTAATGTAACTCCACGGACGAAACGAATACAACGCAGGAAGTTAGACACTGCTTTTATTTTTGCTGTTTTTGTCTTCTTTTCATACTATTGACGTTGCAGCTCTCTGATAGGGCTTACTGCATATTGATTGTTTAGGTTTCGTTTGAATTTTGTTACTGAGATGACAGGCTGGGCTTACTGCATATTGATTGTTTAGGTTCCGTTTGAATTTTGTTACTGAGAGGACAGGCTGCGCTGTGCGAAATTGAAGGAAAGAGTGGGCGAATTTTTGGACCACCTGGAAAATATTAGCTATGCAGATATAGTGAAGTAATTTTAAGAAAAAAGCTAGTAACAGAATTTTTTGACGTTTATTTATCTTCCGAACAATATAATTATGTTTTTGTGACATACACTTTCGTTGTTCCGTCAAAATTTACGAAATTTTGACGTAACAGCTGGAGCCACATAAATTATTTTATGACATAAAGTATTTTTAAAGACATATAGTATTTTGTGATGACATATACAACATTTTGAGAACAGAACAGTTATGTAATGTAAGTGTTTTGCATCAAGAATATGTTTCTGCAAATTTGACATACTGCACTTTGATAAAACAATGAGGATATAAGAACATTTTTTAGATAAATATATAGATGTATCTTTTTAAAAATACTTTTATTTACATATGCACCGACATTCCATCGAGCGTTAAATTCTTTCACTTCCTCACACATGGCGTTTACACAAAGTTGCCGTCAACAACTGATTTAATATTTGATAAATACAAACATTGTTATGTCTTAAATACTTCACAATTTGAAAGAATAATGAAATCAATATCATAAGAAGATAGCCAAAAAAATAATAATAAATGAACTCAGAGGTAATCGAATACGCCAAACATAGCTTCTCTTAGCCCGAAATTTCTCAAACAAAGGACAAAGGAGATCTGCATATCAAAGAGCTTATTTTCAAAAGAAAGAGGAAAAACACACACATCAAAACGCTAATAAGATTGATTAAAATTACGAGCCATTTGGTTATATTAAAATAAGCCTTCATAAATTAAAAAAAAAAACTTACTCTATGCCCATAGTTGAGAAAAATGAGGAAAAAAGTCTTCAAGTGATCAAAAACACAGGCTTATTTTCTTTTAGAAGGAGGAATTATTGAAGAAAAAACTAGTTCAATGGCGCCATCTATATTCGAAGAAACAAAACAGAAGAGGCAGAACACAGGATTTTTTTTTACTGAATGAAACCAATCCAGACATATTAAGAGAAAAAGCCCTTAGTTTACATCTATGCCTCAATGAATGTGATTTTTTTAGATTGTATATAAGGAAGGTTTTTATGAGGGTTTCAAGAGGTTCCGATTACTAAAGGACATTTAAATATTTTCATACCCAGAAACACTGGGTATAATAGCTAGTTAAAAATTTTAAAAAAGGGTAAAAATGTCTGAAAATCAATATCTTTTATGATAGAGTTTTAAATGAGTTATGTGTAGTTATGGATGAAACAGGCATACATATACTTTTATTGTATTTATGTGTAGTATCAATGATTAATGAAGCAATCATTCAGATTCAAATCTAATATATTTGAAATTTCAGAACAATAACGATAGCCAAGCGTGCGTATATTTTCGAGAACAAAATAAATGTGACTGCACCGATGTATTAATGCCAACACTGGATGTTTGCCTATCCATTCCTATTCAGAAATTCGCTATCTGTCGTGTATCTGAAAGTATCTATTCATGAAACGAATACCTCTTGAATAATCATAGATATTAAAGCAAATGCATCGCAAACAAATCCAACTCTGGGGCACTGTACTAGGATAAGCATACTCCATTTTCGTCGGTTTGTCTAGTACTATTATACCAGTACCATGAGCACTTCATATTCGGCGTGGAAAATGTGGAGCTTTAATGCACGTGGATGTGAATTCGCAGATTGACTTTAAGTGGATCGAAATGTCACCGATGCCAATATGAAAGGGCAAATTTAAAATTCTTATAACAAATGCATGCTGTCTGATGCGACAGAAGGATGTTGTAATGGATGAAAATGATTTATTTTTCGTATCACTTAACGTTTGCTCTGACTTTGTTTCATGACAAAGAGTTTGAAAATGTCGCATCTGCTGTTACTCTCTGTCAACTTATTCGAATAACTTCGAATGTCTTTTATAGTAATGTGTCATCTTTTCTTTGTTTTAACCATTTTTTTGTAAATACTTTTACCTGTTTACTAGCAGCAACTGTGTTGTTTATTTTGATTTGTTATTTGGTACCGTTTTAATTTGTAGCTTCCTATATTCTTTTCATTTTTCTTCTTATTTTTATTATTTTCGTTATTTTTCTTATTTTGATGTTATTTAGTTATTATTCAAGAAATTGTGCATTGGACAGATAGAAATTATGTACAGGAAATTTTGAAACTATGATCATAAATTGTGTATAGGTTTATTTAGCCCTTTTCTTGTGATGCAGTGTGTTGCATGTTTAGGTTTTAATTTGTGGTTTCCTGCATATATACATATTTCTACTCTTTCTTTTCTTCTTTGTTTTCCTTATGATAGTATTTTAAATTATGTAATTTGGTAATTAATCAAGATTTTGTGTTAGGAAAGTTAGTGCGTATAGGAATTTGAAATTGTGAGAAATTGTGTTTGTTATTTTAACATTTTTTCCTATGAAGCAGTGTACTTTGTGAAGAAATATAGTACTCGAATTTTCTGGCGTTCTTCGGAACTGCCAGTGGCTCGATATTTGTATGTCCGCAAGGACAGGTCAAATTACTAGTTATATTAACATATCTACGTCCAAGTCGATTTTTTTTCAATAATATTTTGTATACTAATATTGCATATCGTGAAATGAACCGGAAAATTTCTAAAAAAAGTATTATCTGAAGAATGCATGTTTTAGTGTCGTCCTAAGCCTAGTTTCCCTATTTAAGAAAGTAAAGCGAACTGAAAAAAAAAAACTATCAAAATCTATTATTATGTGAAATTCCTAGAAATAACATATTCTTGCGATTGTATTTCCTAATATATTTGTTAAAAGCAAGAAAATTAATTGATGAATAATGGGGCAAACTTAACTCTTTATAACTCAATTTCTTAAAAATAGCACAATACCGGGTGTTTTCATAACTTTCCGCAAGTAATAAATGATGTATTTCTGTGATTTTCGAAATTTTAAATCTAAAATGAAAAATAATTACACAAATAATAATTTACTTCCTATGTCAAAACTACCAAATATATTGTGTTACTAAGAAGATATTACTCAAAATAGTGAGCTATCTGTTAAACTATCTAGAACAGTTTAAATGCTGAATTGTAGTAAATATATTTTTTCGATTTTTACAATGTTTACTCACACGTATTCTCAAGCTATGACTATTTTTTCAACATAAGTTTTACAAAGAAGTATTTTTAAGTATCCTTATATTTAATCGATGGCCGGAATTACGGGCTGTCCAGTTGAAAATGTAGCTCTTTTATTTTCATGTCAGACACTGAAAATAGTTTTTTTCAATGTCAAGAAGGAAAGTTTAATTAGGTTCCTAGTTATAGTTATATTAAGGCCTTGTTTTGAAGGAACACAACAGCTATTTTCGGTCAAACTTCATAATTTTGAACCGTTGTCAGATGACGAGGAGGACACCTGAGCTGGAACCACTCACTCCAAACTTCTGCACCACACTGGGATTCATTAAGAAACGTGGCATTCGAGCATACATAAGTTAAAAGATGCTGTTTGTTGGTGCAAAAATGATCACCTGTATAAACCAATTTTTCTCATTTTAACACGATCCTTTTCTTAATTTGTCTAAAAAAGGAAAATCGATACATAAAATAAATAAAATAAAAATTAAATATTAAGATATAATGGCAAATATAGATACGGAATGAAGGAAATCAAAATCGATTTAAAAATTTCAATTTTATGTATATATATATTTATATATAGCGAAGATTTTTTATTTATTATCTTTTGGTCTTATATTTACTTACA
>BGPR01001121.1:185374-206302 GCA_013235015.1 Araneus ventricosus
GGGAGTTGCCACCGTCTTCCGACATTGTCGAACATTTTGGCGACCTGCCTGTTGATAAATTCTGCAACCTTGGTGACAGAAACCAAATTTCTAGAAAATCTATTAGTTCTATCTCTTCTAGGAGGGATATACAAGAACCATCGAGGGAAGCTCGTGACATCACATTCTGTGGGAAAGGAATAAAAAGCAAGTTACTCAAACCAGAAATCAATCGTTGGCATATTGTCAGTAGTGCAGGCTAGTGAGCTATCAGACATTGGAAGTATTGAAAGTGCTGTAAATGAGATTTATTAGTGGTTCTTTGTTAATTTGTACAAGTTCTGTTCGTTTTGTATGTATTTACTGTTTTGCTGAAATCTTGAGGAATACAGTTTATTTTTTTTTTATTCTTGCTTTTAGATTACATTCACATAAACCAACCAGACGATTTTTGTAACATATCTAGCGAACTAATTGCTTAAATTCGTTACTTCCTTGCGGTGACAATATCTTTATATTGATGATATCGTTCAATCTTGTTATCATGATATTAGGTAGATCCTTATAGAACTTTACCCATTAATCGTTCTCATGACACGACTTTCGGAAAAGCAATATGCAACTGGAACGAAGTACAACAGGTTTTTAATTATATCCACTCTAGCGACCACTCGTTATAAGGACCTTTTGCTGTGGGACGCAGAGAGTCGTTATAACGAGCGTCGACTGTATAACACAAATAGTATCATTAGTTTAATATTGCCAAGAAAAATTTAATTTTTATTTACTAGAGAAAAGATGTTAATAAAAAGCAAAGAAGAATGAAGTAAAAAATGAAGAAGATTAAATAAATTTTATTTATTTATTATATGGAGTTTTAACATTTACTGTAAGCCCACGCTTGACGTCGTTAGTAATGATACAAAAAGAAGGAAAGAAGCTAAATAGTTTTGCAAGCTAAAATACGAAAAACAAGTGTTTTTGATTATTAGTAGCAAAAATGGGGGAAAAAGAAAAAGAAATTATTAAATTAAGATTAAGACTGACATCGAAAGAGGTATAAAAGTCAAATGATAAGAAAATGAAAAATATTGGATTCCCATTACATAGCTCGAAACCAACCTAAATATTGTTACGAAGTTGTAAAGTTGTTTCCCTTACATGCTAATCTTATGACAGGAAAGAGAATTCTACAGAGGTTTTACTGGAAGCCAAGCCAATGACTTCCGACATTGTCGAACATTTTGGCGACCTTTCTGGTGATAAATTCGCAACTTTGGTGACAAAAACCAACTTTTTAGAAAATTCAAGAATATTTGTCCTATCTCTTCTAGGAGCGGAGATATCAAGAACCATCGAGGGAAGTCTATGTGACATCACATTCTGTCGGGAAAGGAATGAAAAGCAAGTTACCCAAACCATAAATCTATCAGTTGGCATATTCTCAGTAGTGCAGGCTAGTGAGCTAATAGACATTGGAAGCTATTGAAAGTGCTGTGACTGAGATTTATTAGTGATCTCTGTTGTTAATTTGTACAAGTTCTGTTCAGTTTTGTTACATGTATTTACTGTTTTGCTGAAATCTTCGAGGAATACAGATTTATTTTTTTTATCTTGCTTTTTAGATTACATTCACATAAACCAACCAGACGATTTTTGTAACATATCTAGCGAACTAATTGCTTAAATTCGCATTACTTCCTTGCCGGTGACAATATCTGTTATATTGATGATATCGTTCAATCTTGTTATTACGATATTAGGTAGATTCCTTATAGGAACTCTACCTATTGAAATGGTTCTCATGACACGACTTTCGGAAAATTTCTGCAGATCTTCACCGATCATGACCCCTAGAACCCAAAACCACCCTTCGTTAAAAAGTTTATATATATATATATAACGCTTTTTTCCATGTTATCTTGTGAACACGATAGCTGGAGTAATTATGATGTAAATTTAATTCATTTTCCCATAATTTCTTTATAAATGAAAATAGAAAGAAAATTCAAATTAGGCGAATTATTGCCTTATCATAACGAAAATTTTTTGAATTTAAACTTTTTCGATAGCTACAATTCCTTAGAAGTTATGAACTGAAAAGTGATTTTCCCACCCTTCCCCTCCTCTCCCCTAACTTAAAGTACGTTTTAACCTAAGCATGTTACCCCTTGTTGGGAAGCTCTCAGCATTTGCAGTTTCTTCCACCCTCTTTCATTCTTGTAGCTCCAATACTTATGAGAATACAGGGCAAAATGTTCTTTTCCATATTATTATTAGTAGAGAAGTATATGCATAACGCTTTGGCCCGTGTTATTTTTTAAACACGATAATTAGGGTAATTTTGATTAGATTTTAACTGGCGACGGATATGTTGTAAGGACGGTGAAAATCTCAGCCGAGTTCACAGATGGGCTAACCAGCTCAAAGGAGGTGGAAATGGTGGGGACTGAAAATTTCATATTCCCATAAATCCCTTACGATTCAAGATAGGAAGAAAATTCAAATTAGGCGAATTTTTGCCTTATCACAACAAACAACTTTTGTATTGAAACTTTTTTGATAGCCACAATTTCTTAGAAGTTATGAGCTAAAAAGCCATTTTCAATAACCTCCTCAACTTATCATTTCCCCATACCTCTGTTACGACTAAAGATAGAAAAAATTTTCAATTAAGCGAATTATCACCTTATGATAATGAACAACTTTTATACTTAAAGTTTTTTGTCTGCTAGAATTGCTTATAAGTTATGACCTGAAAAGCGATAATCCCCCCCCCCCCAATTTATCATTTCCTCATAGCTTCGTTAAGAATGAAGATAAAAAGAAATTTTCAATTAGGGGAATTATCACCTTATCATAACAAACTACTTTTATATTGAAAGTTTTTTGACAGCAAGAATTACTTAGAAGTTATGAATTCCCATCAACCGCATTCACTTTCACTTTTTATACGATATAATATATAATTAATTTATGACTAATTAATTTATAGTTAATATCTTTGTTAAATTTGGTTAATTATAACTGTTAATTGATCTACCTGGCTTTGCTCCGGATTAAAATGTTTTCATGTTTAATATTTTCAATGTAAAAATTACTATTGTATAAATATTATAATACACAAATTCCTTTTCTGATCTAAAACGCTTTCAATTAAAATGAGAATATCAATTGAACCAGACGATTTTTAAAAGCATCCGTTTTCTTCATACGTTATTATTTTTTATATAGGTACTTCAAATTTTGTTAACAATTACTAAAGTCAATGAAAGGTTTTAATGAATATTTTGAAACAATTAAATTAACTATTTAATTATTCATTAATTTAAAGCATGAAAATAAATCAATAGCTGATCCCGATATAAATTGTTAAATCGTCTACTTTTAAAATTTTCTTTTAGCATTCTTCTTTCTGGAAACAGTTCTTCGTACTATTTTTGATCAACAAAAATATTGATACGAATTCAGTTTAAAATTAATTTTGAAAAAAATATTAAAATGAGAGAAACAAATTTATGGAAATGAAAGACATCGCGGAAAAACGCCTTGCTTAATTTTTAATTAAGTGAAATTTTAAGCATCTTTTAGGCTTTGAAAAGTTGAAGGTGACCTTTCTCTTTTCTTAAAAAAAAAGTTTGATTGAAATCAGTCCAGTGGTTTAGGAGGAGATGTGGAACATACATACATAGCCACAGTGACTTTTATTTAAATTAATATAATTATTAGATAATTATAAGATAAACATGACTGGCATATAGTATGAGCCATGAAAAAGGTTTTAGTGAAGTTTTGTCACAATTAATTTTTAAATTTAATTAAGTAAATAGTTAATTTTAATTAATCAAATAATTTTAATAGTTAATTTGATAATAGGTTTTTTGACAGAATACTTTAATTTGATATTTAATTAAACATGGCGGGACCATGATTTGTTTAATAAAATCAATATAAAGTAGCCAAAAACGATAGATATTTAAACAAGAGTTTCCTTTATCCTTTTCACTATTGAAAAATATCTCCTTAACTTTAAAATTGTTTGGGATTTACTGCCTGAGTATTTGGTTTTAACCGTCGATGGAGATTTAAATTTACTGTTTAAATTGGCTGCATTCACATCCTGTGCTTTAAAAACACGTATTAAATTTGCCACACACAATGTTTAATAATTTTATTCTCTTATATGTATGTTAAGAATTTAGTGACTATTATCTCTGTAACCAGGGGGTTCTCTAAATGATCCCATTTTAGAAGTATTTAAGTGTTTCCATGTCATTTGATTTTACCATATGACAAAGTAATGTTCGCACAATTATATTGTAACCTAGATTAAATAAATTAATTTTTAAATCTAGAGTCTTTCTTCATTCGTGCCAAGAGTCAATTTCTTGTTACTGTTTCAGATAGGCTAGCTTAATGTTATCTAGGAGATATTTGTACTGCTGAGATGTTTATTTCTTTATGACTCCTACCTGTTGATGATTATGTGTTTCGATATAAAAAAAATTGACCAATGTACTGACCGATAAATCCATCATAACCTTTGGAATGAAAAATGGAACGATAAAACCTTGATATAGCAGAAAATTAAATGACATGAAAACACACAGAATCACAGCGTAAATATTGCAATGTGTAGAAATAATAAAGTCATTGGCTATGTCTGTATTGATCAATATGTAATATTTCATGACTTTTGTAACATTAACGTAAAGGAATCTACCTTTTACTTCAAGCTTGCCGAAAAGGGATTTTTTTTTATAGGCTGTAAATCTGCCATGCGATACGCACGATGCAAAAATTTTCAAAGCATTTACAGGGCAGACAGTCGGACTTAGATAAAACTAATTTTGCTAGTAATTACTTCTTGGATAAACAGAAATTTCTCATGTTTTTAATTCAAAATTTAATATAATTAAAGTTACTAAAAATTTAATTAAAAATTATTCCCCAATACTTCCGAGTTTATTAGTGCATAAAAAGTATTTTTGCACTACTGCTTTAAAACGCAAATCTTATTTTTTCAGTGACACCAATTTTCTCTAATTTTAATAATTTTTTTAAAAAAATTAAGTGTATTTTACAACAATAAATTTACTTGTTTCAGTTACAGCATTTAGACAAACAAGAATCGAGAAGATATTAAGTACATTGTTTTGTGTGCACGCTATCCTTGTTATATAATTAAGAGTAAATGTTTGAAAATAATATAAAGGCAAACTAATGGAGCCGATATACCATAGCCGAGCCATGATAATTTGTATAAGAGATTCAAATCGTTTTTAAATATTTTTTCTTTGATATTGTTTCATATTAAATCAAATTACAACAAACTGATTCAATTTTCTTTCAACATTCCATCCACCCCAGCACCATACCATCATGATGAAAAATTGGTCTGATTAATCTCTTGACGCTATCGAATAAAATGATCGAAAAAAGAGTATTTAGATTATATTATTAAGAGTATTTATATTATATTATTCAGAGTATTTATATTATATTATTAAGAGTATTTATATTATATTATTAAGAGTATTTATATTATATTATTAAGAGTATTTATATTATATTATTAAGAATATTTATATTATATTATTAAGAATATTTATATTATATTATTAAGAGTATTTAGATTATATTATTAAGAGTATTTAGAATATATTATTAAGAGTATTTAGAATATATTATTAAGAGTATTTAGATTATATTATTAAGAGTATTAAGATTATATTATTAAGATTATTTAGTATATTATTAAGAGTATTAAGAGTATTTAGTATATTATTAAGAGTATTAAGAGTATTTAGATTATATTATTAAGAGTATTTAGATTATATTATTAAGAGTATTTATATTATATTATTAAGAGTATTTAGATTATATTATTAAGAGTATTTAGATTATATTATTAAGAGTATTTAGATTATATTATTAAGAGTATTTAGATTATATTATTAAGAGTATTTATATTACATTATTAAGAGTATTTAGATTATATTATTAAGAGTATTTAGATTATATTATATTAGAGTATCTATACTAACCTTGTTATATAATTAAGAGTAATTTTTTGAAAATAATATATAGACAAACAAATGAAGCCGATATATCATAGCCGAGCCATGATAATTTGTATAAGAGATTCGTATCGCTTTTAAATATTTCTTCTTTGATATTGTTTCATATTAAATCCAATTGCAACAAGATGATTCAATTTTCTTTTCACATAACATCCACCACAGCACCATACCATCATGATGAAAAATTGGTTTGATTCATGTCTTGACGCTATCGAATGAAATGATAGAAAAAAGCGTATTTATATTATATTCTTTATTTCTTGGAGAAATAAATCAAATTGCGAAGGTATTATCTCCACTTAAGAACAATGTAGCAATGAGGAAAATAAAAAGATCGGAATTAAATTTATTGCACTTTTTTTCGCGATGTCATCATCATTAATATTAATGACAACATCAGGCCAAGTCAGCGAAAACCTGCCCCCTTCTTCTTGCTGTGCTTCCGTTGCAAAGTCTGACTGCGTATTTTTATCTCTTTTTTTGTTTTGGCTACTCAACAGAAATTAAAGTATTCATTTACTGTAAAACATTGAGCTTCTTTTCCTTCAGATTTTTTGGACAGCTGGTTAGAATGATTAATAGCTTGATATGGAAGGCGAAGACGGTGAAATAGTTAACAGATTATTCGAGTGAAATGTGCTGCTGAAATAGCAAATTAGCCTATGAAAGTGGTTTAAGAAAAGAACAGAAAAAATATTTTTTTTTCTGGAAAAGTGGAAGTTTTGTAACTGTCAAAAAGGTTGAATTCGGGGTTTTGATGAATCCACACGTGTAAAACATCCCTGAATCCGAAGAAAAATGAAACTGAATCGTTTAATGCAGAATCACATGAGTCATTTTTTTTCAAAACTGCGTTCATGCTGTTTTCACATCCACAGCCTATAAAAGTGGTTTAAGAATGGAGTTTCCAGAAAAAAAAATTCTGGCAAAAAGAAAGTTTTGTAACTGTCAAAACTTTTGAATTCGGGGCTTTGAAGAATCTTTACGTTTCGTACATCCCAAATTCGAAAAAAATATTTGAAATTCAATCCGTTTATTGCAGAATCACACGAGTCATTTCTTTTTCAAAACAGCGTTGATGCTGTTTTCAGATCCACAGCCTATAAAAGTGGTTTAAGAAAAGACATTGGAGTTTCCAGAAAAAAAAGAATTTTTCTGGCACAGAGAAAGTTTTGCAACTGTTAAAACGTTTGAATTCGGGGCTTTGATGAATCTTCACGTTTCATACATTCCCGAATTCGAAAAAAAAATTCTGAAATTGAATCGTTTATTACAGAATCACGCGAGCTATTTTGTTTTCAAAATAGCGTTCATGCTGTTTTCACATTCTAAAGGGATATTTACAAAATGATTGAAAAAATGATAAGTAAAATCACATTATCGGTACACAAAATCCTGAAATTAAGCATAAATTTAAAAAATTAATCACTTTATCTATAAAGTTTCGAGCATTTCGATATTATTGGCTCATGTGGTTTCTGCAATCAACGACTTAATTATATTTGCCTATCTGTTTTAACCCTCTGATTGCCGAATTTTTTAAAGAGCTAATTGGCAATGTTCGCAAGTATGTTCCAAATCGGTTGAACGAAGCGCATTTGGTTTAGGTGTGAGGCTTTATTAGTTTAATTTGATTCAACGTTGTAATAAAGTAAACACAATAGCCTGCGAAAATCACAAGATGTTACAGAAAATTAACTTAAATCCAATCGCGGAAGTATCATTCTAATGGTTAAACAGGATAACTCAAAAATGCAAGAAGCCATAAGGATGAAATCTCGTTTGTGGTCATAATAGCAAAATTATATATTTCTGTCAAATTTTAGACAAAATGCATCAATAAGAAGAATGACTGTCTGACCCTCCCTGCGGACGTGATAACCCAAAAGCGGAAAGAGTTAGAAGATTTAAAATTACAGTACAGATTTATCATCAGAATCGCACATCTCTGTCAAATTTTGAAACAAATCTCTCTACGGCGTTACTGTCTGTGCGTATTCTTGCGTGTACGCAATTGCGATAACTCAAAAATGCAATGACCCAGATAAATGAAATTTGTTGCGTTGTCTTGTCGGCAACATTAAACATCTGTGTCAAATTTTGAATCAAATCTGTCTACGGGGTTACCGTCCATCCGTATTCTTGCGTGTACGCAAATGCGATAACTCAAAAACGAACGACCCAGGTAAATGTAATTTGTTGCATTGTCTTGTCGGCAACATTGAACATCTGTATAAAATTTTAATTAAATTTGTCTTATTTTATTTTGCAGCTCAATAAGATAACTATTTTTCACTTTCACTCTCTTAGAAAATGAAACAATTAGAGTAGCATTAACATATTAATGTAACTAACTTTCAGATAACTTATACTAATCAATGATCATCTGTTAATTACATATCATGTAGTTTCTATGAAACATGAATTAATTGGAATTAATGAAAAATAATTTCTTGTAATCAAGCAAATCTTTTAGTCAAATCACTTCATTAAACTAATGCTTGAAGAAAAAAACATAAATTATTACACAAAAACCCTGCAAATATTTATTTGCTCTAATGCTAATACATATATTTATTTCTTTCTTAAACAAACACCACTTCCGAGATATTAAACTTATTTCCAAATACTTTTTTCCAATCATGAAGCTTCTGTTAATTACGTAATAATTGTAGTTTTTAATAACAGTATGAAATAATTTTAATTAAGATACGATACCCATTTCTTGTACATCATTAAACATTTGTTAATCAAATTAATTCTCTAAACGTATATTTGAAATGAAAAACATTAATAAACGATAAAAAGTATATTAATGCTAAGACATTTATTTATTCCATTTCTAAATGAACACTGCTTCGAAGATATTAAATTTATATCCCGGATTACTACTTCAAAACAAAAACAAAAAAACTCGAAAACTGATAATTAGTCATTTCATCAAACTAAAATGCCAGATTAATTCCTTCAGTGATTAAAACAACAAAAATTAAACGAAGAAAACACTTCTTCGCGTTTGAAGCATTTCCAAACGGAATTTATAATCCTTCTCCCTCATTTAATGAAATTACGAGTCCATTATTTAAACACGCTTTATTAAAAATAAGTGGAGGTATTATTTGGATCTCGTTTTAAGTTAAATATAGATAGTGATTGCTTGCTCAAACTAATTATTTGCGCGATTGTATCGAACCAGCACTTTTTGCTGCTCTAAAACAGCTAACTGAGAGAGAAAATTAGCTTAAGGCTTTCATTTACTTTCGTCCTATTTGACGAAGGTACATTCAAAAGGATGTTTTGAAATTAATCCCGGAGAGTAATGCAAACTCAACAGCGGTGTTGTAGAAGTGCAAGTTGACGAGCTCGTTGTGTTTGTATTGTGAGTTATTAAAAGTGTGTGTGTGTGTGTGTTTACTTTTGTTCTCTTAATCCATTTATTATGGTTTTTTCATTCGCCAAGTTTCTATATTTAGTTATTTCAAGCGATTCGGTTCAAGTTTAATTGATACACGATACAAACCAGCGGGAGTGATCTCCCCTAAACGTTCTCGTATACTTTCTAAGTGGAGATTCGTAGTGGAGATACTTTCTCTTTGTATACTTCTTATACGAGAAAGTAAAACAAAAAAACAAACAAACCTGAAATCAAATATCTGTTGCCACGTTTCAAAAAAATATTACTTTGAAGCAAGCGCGATAAAATAGGCAATGCAATGAATACTAAAGCGAAAATTCTGCTTTGGAATTGAATTCCCAAGAAAACAATTTATACTACCACAACCGTAACAATTGCAAAAGCGCGTGAATAAAAGATTTGCTGAAATAATGAGATCGGTTTGATTTACAACAATAAAAAAAATTGTTGACAATTGATGCTTGAAAACATTATTTATTGTTGTAAATAAAATTTACAACGATAACAGATTGCTACCAATACGCATGCGCATGAGAATCGGATTAAAAGAAATTGAATATGCAATTTGAACGCCTTTTTTTGACGGATTTGGCCCAAACTTTTATACGGACCTGCATTGATAACGATAAAACTGTGTACCAAATTTTATCCATTTAGCTATTCAAATTTTTGAGTTATAGCGTTCACATGACCGCGGACATACAAATAGACAGACTTCCCGTTGATGGATTTTGTCCAAAATTTGATAGAAACCTACAAATTATGTTTAAAGACCACATACCAAATTTCATCCCCGTAGCTCTAATAGGTTTCGAGTTATCGTGTTCACAGACAGACACACACACAGACACAAACACAGACAGACATACAGACGTAATTCCAAAATTGTGTTTTTCGGACTCAGGGAGGTCTAAAACGTGGAGATCCGACAAAATCTCGAGTTCGAATTTTTTGACGATTACAATACTTTCTCTTTGTATACTTTGTATACGAGAAAGTAAAAATCTATTCTTCAATAATGGACGGTTCATGATCGTAGATAACGTCACAGAACAATCATGTATTGTTTAACCCATTGACTTCCTGTCATGTGAGCCATGTTGATTGTTAATGCCGTGACGCAGGAGTAGATTGTGCCCATATGCCAACTAACTTGCTATAAGAAATAAACAACTCATGCTATATTTTCTGTAAGTAATAAATTCGAAACCACATGCATTTACAACTATTTTTTAATCTTCATTCCATGCCAACGCCAGCATAAATACCCAAAACGTAACCAGATAATAAATATTGAAACGTAGCTTTCTACGCGATGATCGACTCCATGCGATGAAGGCACATCACGCGTTGAGCGGTATCGGCAGTCAATGTGTCAAAATACATTTATTTTTCAAACGATTTACTTTAAATAATTATTCAAACGCTTTGTGTTATTCAATCCATGCATTATTACCGTCTGTCCGCCACGGGAACTCTGTTCGCCAAGTTGTCTCGTTGTAGGCGGTCGCTATAGAAACAGGTTATCGTTGGAGGAATCCATTTCGAGTAGGTAGAAGTTCACGAAAGTTGCACTCTTCTCACCGCCGCACACTGGCGCCAAGAATAAGATAAAATCCCGACTTCCGTCGGATTCCTCCTATTTAAAATGGATCTTCCCTAACATAACCAGTTCCTATAGCCACAACTTGGCAAGCAGAGTTCTCGTGGCGGACAGACAGTATTTAATATATTTTCTAGTTCCTCTTAAGAATTTGATTACTTTTCCTTTCATAATCTACTAATAACGAATCATGAATTATTTATCAACGGATTCGGAAACCCTCCGCGCTTTTGCGCATGCGCCGGGCGGAGTTATTTTCATCGAAATAGGGGGAAAGTGAAGAATGTAAGGGCGATGTTTACATTTTACTAGTGTGATCTAACAAAGAACTCCTGAAATGCGCTTATATGGCCCATTGCCTGACATCCCTTTCCGGTGTAAAGTCGTCCAAAAGTGGTAGTCTCGGAATCCGTTGCTGAACAGTACATACTGTTTATTTTCAGACTCAGAAACATTCCGCTTTTGTGCACGCGACATTTGGCTTTGATTTCACCAAAATACGGGTGAAATGAAAGATGCTGAAGATTTTTATTTTTTACTAAGATGTTCCATTACTTAAACCTACTTTATTAAAGATTCGTGGGGATAGTATTTGGATTTCGTTTTTCCTAAAATTAAGATAGTGCTTGCTCAAACTAATTATTTGCGAGATTGTATCCAACCAACTGGAGCTTTCTTTATTTTAATTATTTTCTTGTTGTCAGTCTTCAATTTATAATTCATTTTTATGGAAATTATTGAACCAAAAAATCAATTTTTTTTTTCAAATCCACTACCAGTAGCATTACATGTACGAAAAAGAAATATGATTAAATCAATCGATTAACCAATATTTGAGTTTCGAAAATATGAAAATTTCGTATTATCACCAAGAATACATAAGTGCACATAATTTCAAAAATTCTGGCACATCAGGAATGGTGAAAAATTGATGACCAAATTCCATTTTTAGGAACAGGAAAATAATCTATTTAAATAAAATGGCATAAAAAAGAAATTTCTATTAGTCAACTAAGTGGAGTTAAATTTCATGCAGTGCAATATTGCAAAACTCTATATCCAAATTTATTCCACTCCCCCTCCCCCAATTCCCTTACACATACGTAGAAGAAGAAGTTCATAAACATACAGTTTTCATATAACTAATCACAGATGATGCATCTTCTAAAATTTCACACCTTAGGTTTTCAATCTTTGAGAGTGATTTATTGACGAAAAGTACGTAGTTATGATACTTACGAATATGAAAAAAAAATGTTTACTGATTTATTCTTGATTTGATTGATTTATTCTTATTTATTGAATTTATTTAATCTTAATGATTTATTTTTTCTCCTTAAAATTATAATAAACTTAGTAATTATTCCGCTGAGCAGTCATAAAAATTATGATTGTGCTTGCAACAAGGATAAAAAAATTCAGAATTATCAATGCTTTCTAGTACTTCACTTCATACAGCAATAATTATAAATCACAAACGTTAAACAATGTTTCCACTCTAACCGAGGCCAATTTCTAAACCCTCAGAGATATAACATAACACCACCTCCTGTTCCCGTGCTTAAAGTCTTTAAGACTCTGTATAAGCGGTTTGAATGGACAAGAAGTGGAAGCTTACTGAGACCACCAAGCAACTATACTGAAATCAAGGGAATGGTAACATGAAGGATACAATTCAAGGTCAGGACCTTTGAGTAGATGACATGTATGAGTTGGATGACAAACACAATTGGAAAAATTAACGCACGTAAAATCAGTATGAAAATGAGCATGGGAAGTGATAAAACATATGAAACTGTTATACAAGAAGAAAAAAAAAAACATTCTAAATACTGGAATGCATAAACAAATATATACAACACTGCAAAACGTATTGCATTGCAGACTTCTGTGGTACTTTCTAGAAGTGGCGAACTTCAAAAACGTATCACTTTGGAGAACTTATAGTTCTTAAATCCTCCGTAACTTTGGAGAACTAATAGTTCTACAAAGTTACGGAGGATTTGAAGCACTTCAGTGAGCGGTGAGAAAAAAAATCCTCTGCGAACATACGATGATTCAATAATTTGAAAGCACTGTGCACGGTATGAGCGCGATGAAGCGGTAATGATGGCGCTGAATTAACATTGACGAGACCTTCCTGAAGTAATCTTAATAAGGAGTGAAAAGCTGACCGTTGGTGTGGATGAATCTGGTAATATTGAAGATTTTATTCTTGGAGAGCTGGTTGTTTGCGACCCTTAGGAACCAAAGATTTTCCAGCTGCGGCTCTGGTCTTTAAGGTGCCACAATTCTGTGAGGAGGCATTCAATGGCGCAGTGGAGGTTGGAATGTTTATATTATACACATGAGCATGGTATTAACATTAATTTCGCAGATTATAATGGTTTATAACCAAAAAATTCCTTGCATTTACTAATTTGGCCTGGGCTGTTCGATTTCATTTTCATTCCTTTTATGGAAACGGCATTTATCTATCAGAATTGAAGTTAGAACCCACTCCTCCTAAGCTGCAGTGCGGGGAAAAGGCCAGGTGAAAAGTGTATCCTTTAAATGACGCAAAAAATTACAATTTATGCTTTTTGAACCCATAAATATATTCCTGAAGAAATTTCGAAATCAAAATTTTTGTACAGTCTACGGTCCTATTGGTCATATTTAGTAAAATATTATTGACAAACTTTCAGTTTATAAAAAAAAATGCTCCACTCTTCTAGGACTAAATCTGATCGAATTATAAAGCTTGGAATATCACTAGTTCTGACGATTTTAGACCATTTCATGGAATGCTTTGGAGGAAGATACTCCAATAAACGAGCGACTTGAGGAAGTAGAGGCCACTGATTAGCCAAATATGGTGAAATGTAAAGCCTCAGTCACATTTAATAGCAGAATAACGGAACCTTATTTGTTTCAAATGTTCTTAGTCTAGAAATGTTTTACTGCTGTGGTTTTCAACCTTTCAGTATTTGCGACCCAATTTTCATCGCCCCTCTCTCATAAAAATCAATGTATACAATAATAATGCATATTTTTTTAAATTTAACTCTAACGTTACCAAAGAAATGAGTTGTGGTCTGAATATTGTGCTAACAGCAGTTGTAACTGTAGTAAATTATATAAAAATGGAACCCTTAAAATCAAGAATCTTTTCTGAACTTTGTAAAGACATGGGTGCAGTACATTCAGCTTTAGTATTTTATTGCGAGGCAAGATGGTTCTCACGTGGTAACAAATTACGAGTGGGTTAGTGATCCATTTTAAAATACTCTAGAAGGTCTCTAAACTGCCGAAGAATATCTGCATAGACTTCACGGCAAGTGGCGAAATACAAAGTCAATTTAGTGATAAATCACTCCTGGAATTTTGGGTGGCTGATGAGTTCTCTGCGCTGAAAACAAGAGAATTTCGTATAATATTACCATTTTCAACATCCTACCTTTGCGAAACCGGATTTTCTGAGGTGGCTGCTTTCAAGACAAAATATAGATCTCAGCTAAACATAGAAAAAGAACTCCGAGTGTCTATTTCTAATATTAAACCTACCTTCGAAATGGAGTCACTAATAATTATTAAACTTTGCTTTAATTTAGCATTAATAAGTTAATTGCTAAATACATTGCGCAGTACTGATACAATCCTATTTATAAATGTATTATATCAGTGTAAATGTGTTTTTTATTTTGTATCATGCAGAATGAATTTAGTTTTACTTTTCTTTCAGTAAATTAATCAATTTTTTGATAATATTTTCTATTCGATATGCTCGCGCCTCCCATTTAGTGATATCACGCCGCCACTAGAGGGCGCACCTTCACATGTTCAGAACCGCTGTTTTACTAAATACTACTTATATGACCGGGGTCTGTATAAAAATCAGAAAAATTTTCAATATTATATTTATGTACTCAAAAACTTATAAAATAATTTTTTATGTCATTGAAAGCATTTATCATAATGGAAGCATATGCTTCACTCTGACTAGCATTAGAGTGGACATTTTGTATAATGGAATCTAATTATTTAATTTCCTAGCCACATGGCAGACGTAACAGCACATGCCATTCAGAAACTAACTTTTAATTTCCTACACTATGCTGTGACGTTACATTCTTTTTTGCCCTGCAGAATCCAGAATGTATTCAAAAATTAAATTAACGCTATGCTGTTGATGTTACGTTATTTTTTGCCCTGCAGAATGCGGAATGTATTCAAAAATCAAATTAACGCTATGCTGTTGACGTGCATCACATTAGCATAAAATCACTAATGACTAATTGAATTATTCTAAAATGTATAGTTTAGAACTAGATGATAGATATCAAATGGATGAAAAACTCAATAAAAGCACATTCCAAAATGATATTTAAATTTTAATAATCATTACCATGAATAATTTATGGACAACAATAATGCATGCAGAAAAAAGAATTTTTTATTCTTCATTTAAGACAGATTTTTCTTTTCATTATAAGTCCTTGAAAAAATAAGCAAAAATAATACTGGTACGTTTGTGATAATAAATATTGATTTTTGGAACAATATTTATTGCCCGGTTCTACAGTTCTTTTATCCTATCCAAAAAATATACACGCATTTGATATCCATACAAACACAAATCAACAATGCAGCAAAACATCTTACAACAATGAACACAGTATCCAACTATAAAATCTGAAAGAAAAACAGAATAATGACATCTATACAACAAAAGCTGTAGATTTTCTTACCATTTCCACAAAGAGCGATATTCTTCCCATTTCCCTTGATTTCTTTTTTCCCCTTCGATTTTCTTTTTAATTAAATCGCTCTTCACAAAAGGGAATCATTCCATTTTCTGCTTGGCGGCTTGGCGACGAGACAGATAAGAAACTCGTCCGCGAACACTACATGGCGCCAATATCTGAAGGTAACCATGTAAGTTCTGGACAATCTATATCATCTTCGCATGCTTCCATCTTCTTTTACAGCTACTTCAGGTTTATTCTTCCATTTACTCTTCAGAAATATTCGTCTTCGATTCCGATGCGGTATATATTCATACCCACTGACTTGCTCAATTTCCATCGATTTTGGGCGAAAAAAAAACTTCTCCAGACTTGACAAAAATACCATGCGCAGATGTGATTTTGGTTTTGTTTGCATTAAAAATATAAAAAAAAGCTTCGACGACTAAAGAAATAAAAAAAATGAAACTAAAATCTGAAGATATATCTTAAATGTTTCGATAACAATTATTCAAATTTTAAAAAAAAAATCCTTATAAAGCATCATAAAATGTGAAACTGCATGTAAATGACTTAAAACTTTGAAAAATTTAGAAAATACGGTTTATTTCCAACAAAAGATATGAAAACTAATAGCAAAGTCTATTTACTGTTAGTTTCAATTTTAAGACAAGTCTCATTTAGGAATTAACTGTTTATGAAACTTTTGTAATAGAAGAAAATTATGTATAATTTCCTACTTTTATACAAAAAAAAAATGTTTTTAGAAAATAGCACCACAATAACAATAATTTCCTGCATCTTCTGTTAGATATATAAAACCTGCGTAATAAATTTTAATAAAATAGAGATTGAATGTTTTGGAGGCATGTTTATAGCATAATTATGACGTGCTAACATCTGAAAGTGAGAAGAGAAACAACAATAATTGTTTACAGAAGATACTTACATAAAATGCTTACAGGGTGAATAAAAAAAACGTGGCCAAACTTTAAGGCATACGATAAGCATCCAAAACCACATAGAAACATGGGTGCGCAAATGCCATCTGGAGGTGGCAGGTGGCAAAATTGAGGACACTTTTTGCAATTTGCACATTTTTTTCGAATATATCCTCGAACTTCCACCATATAAACAAGTAATACAAAACAAATTAAAGTCAATTCCTACTATGTATGAAATTATTAAATGTATTTCAACTTGAGTTTCGAGATATAATAAAAACGTACTGCACATGCGCAAAGATATGGCTAAAATATGGGGGTGCTTCGATGATCCCATGAGCCATCCATATGCCCAAGAACCAAGTCTGTAATATTAATAGTTTTCGAGATATAATGAAAAACGTACTGTGCATGAAAAATATGAAATGACAGACAAACAAACAAATATACAGACAACAAAGCGAATTTATATTGCATTGTCATCTAGCTCCAATCTATGTCTAAAGTTTCAAGTCTCCAGCTCATAGGGAAGTTAGTTTAAAATCGATTGCAAAATTTGAACAAGATATATAAAAATATATATATAGGGAGAGTGTGAACTAATAGTAGGAATTGAAAAAATAGGTTTCAATTCCCATTTTACATTGAAGATTCAGTCACTAAGACATTTAGGGGACCGACCAGAAATTGATGAAGTCGAAAAGGAATTTGAGTTCACTCCGCTTCACAGAAAGCTGATAACGCTTTGCAACTTCCAGCAGTTCTTTAGTGTGATGTGAGCAATATATACATACATTTTCGTAAAAATAGAACGAAAAGTTTCTTTAAAAAACTCCAAATGTTTCCTCACTATTTTTTTTATGATCTGTAAAGTTTTTCACCAAATTATATGATACGTATGTCTCAATACTTTAGAGAAGCATTGTGTTAAAATTTGAAGTAAATATTTTAAATAATAGAGAAAATGTGAGCAGTTGTGTTAAATAGACTTTACTGCGCACGTGCAAAATGTAGCGTAAATTTTCTTTCATTACTTCAAGGACAGATATATACGGTAACTTTTTAAAAATTTCAGTGAAACACCATTAACATTCAGAAAGATATCGGCATTTTGGCCAGCCCTGCATTATTTTAAATGCCATCTCCTGCCACCAGATGGCGTTTGCACACTCATGTTCCTATGAGATTTTAGATGCTTATCTTTCCCCTGATTTATCCTTGAAGTTTGACCACGTTTTTTTCAAATCACCCTGTATAAACTATGGTATAAATGATATTTTAATACAAAAAAAGAAAACACAGAAGAAACAGAAGAAGTAAACAATAGCGATAACAATACATCTTTTGCGCGCCAAACGCAGCAGCATCCAGTAATTAATTTTTGATATCTTTTGTTGAATTATTTCACTGTACATGGTATAAATGAGTTACAAAACGTCAAACATATATATATATAATCCAGAAAATATATGCATAATTTAGAAGACACTTCCATTTTTAAGATGATATTGCACTTAAAAATCAAAAGTACAGTCAGACCTCTATTTAACGAACATCTATTTTACGAATTTCTCCATTTTGCGAATTTTTTCTTGAAACCAAGAACATTTTGCGAATTTCTTCGTAAAATAACCTCCAAATAGCGAAGTGCATTCTCTATTTAACGAACTTTTTCTTGTGATCCAATATTTTTTTTTCTCCCTATTTGTCAAAATATTTCTAAACATTTCAAACTTATTCTTTATTTTAACATATTTTATGGTGATCAATGACATTGAAGCTGGAAAATGTCAAAGCGAAAGTGCTTGAGCATCAAAGAAAAAAATTTAATTCTTCATGAGGTGGATAAAGGCGTGAAAAAAAAGGATATTGTTTTAAAATTTGGTATTCCTCCAAACAGCTTATCAACCATAATAAAAAATCGTGATAAGATACAAAATTGTGATTCATCGAATTCTTGTTCAAAACGTTTAAAAGCATGTGTCTATGAAGATGTGGATGAGGCAGTTTTGAAGTGGACAGTGTGAAAAATAAAAACAATACAGCAATGAATTGCGATGAAGACGAAGATGATGAAGATGGAAATGACCATGATGCAGAAATCAACAAACCTGGTATGATGGAATGCTAAAATTCATTAATTTTAATATAAAATTATTTTTTAATTGAAAATACAGTGTATTACTGGACAATATCTTGTTTTATTCTTGTTTTCTTTGCAGAATTCTTTTTGATGGGTAAAATATATAAAACAAATAGATATTAATTTACAAAATAAAGGTGTGATTAATTACATTTTTAATAATATTTAGTGTTTATGAATTTAAAGTCTGTTTTGTGTAGTTTAAAGTATTTTAAAAGGTGAATCTCTTTTTAACGAATTTTCCATATAACGAACTTTTTTCGGGATTTAGCCACTTCGTTAAATAGAGGTCCGACTGTATTTCTCAAAATCTGTTATAGAAACATGTTTGAAATTTTTTATAGAAGTAAATACACCTTTCTCATTATACTGAAATGAGTGTTAGGTTAATTTTTTTAAAAATTTACAAAATATTTAATTAGACATACTGAAATTTTTTCCTATTTTGACACAAAAAAATTGTAAAAAATAAAGTTTTGAGTTTTTTTAAAAAAAAACACATTTCAGTGTAATGAGAAAGGTGTACCCTACTTGTATAAAAAGTTTCAAACATGTATATATAATACAGTTTGAGAAAAGGTACATCGAAGTAGAAGGGTTAGGGTTAACGGACTATGGTTCCAACTCCCCTCAAACAACGGATTCCTGCTTTAACTCCAACATATATAATACAAATGAACAGAATCTATAAAAGACAGTATATTTAAATGTATTCCCATAAGAACATTCCCGATGCTGATGAATCTCATTCTTTAATTGACAATTTATGTATTTTATATCCATCTTCAATCTTTTAATACCACATTTACGTACATTAGCCGAATGGGTCTTATGTAGCGCATATAATTGAAACATAAAAGTAGCTATGAAAAGTTTATACGCAGGGTGTGCACTCTAAACGTAGCCAAATAGTTAATTTCTAAAAAGTTGCAGATATGCATACACTTTCAACCCGAAAAGTGCTTGAAATGAAGTAAAGAATAATATTTTATGCTTTTTGACTCAATAGATGTCTTTCTGAAATGAATAGGGAATTCCATTTTTTTTACAATCATCCGGCCCTATTTGTCATATTTAGTAAATTATTCTTGACACACTGACATTTTAAACAAAAAGAAATCCGAGACTATAATATAGTTATTTACGTCATTTAAGAATTTTTTTCGTTATAAGTTGATGCCCATCTTCAGCGGTTTGGAAATTAGATATTGGGCCATGTTTAGACTGGACACTCTGCATCAATACTTGAATAAGGTAGAAAACTTCACCACCTAATTAAATGAAGTGTATCATTCGAAAGAGAGCGAAAAAGTACATGACTGCTAAATTCATTTCACTATACACGTCATATTAAAAACATAGATGACTATCCGTACCTCATTAAAAAGGCATATCAGATGTCTGCGGTACATCACGAAATATTAAAAACACTCATTTATTCCAAACAAAATTCATCGGCCTGCCGAATCGCGTGCAATATCACTCCAACCTGCACCATTGAGTCAAATGATATATTTCCAATCTGAGCAGTGCTATACAATGGAATATTAATATATCATAAACGCATTTGTATTCTTATAATACACATATGTTTATTTTACAGTGAAACACATACATGCGAAAACAATTTTTTAAAAATGTGGAACAGAGGAGAAATTTTAGAACTATAAGTATATACATTAAAAATAAATGAAAACAATCTAGAGAAAACATCATATTTAAGACAATTCATAAAAGATATTTCCCAATGTTGAAGAATCTCAAGGATTTATTTGCCAATATATCTATTTTATATCCAGCTTCCATTGTTTTAATTCCACAGTTTTGTGCATTAACTCACTGGGTTCTATGTAGTCGATACAATAGTGAACAGTCACAAGAAATAACAATGAGATGTTTATATATAAATACTGAAAAGGATTGAAAAATCCGCCATTAATGAAATGAAGTATTTACGGAAAAGGACATCAAATTCATTTCGCTATATAGGTCATATTAACAACATGGATGACTATCCGTGCCATTCGAAAGGCA
>BGPR01001121.1:237652-266312 GCA_013235015.1 Araneus ventricosus
GTATACATTATTATTGTATGAGAGGGGGCCTCCATTGGGCCTGTCTTGTAGAACAAAGTTATTCGAAGGAAGGTTTAGTATTAGAAATAGACACTCTGAGATCTTTTCCTGTATTTAGCCGAGAACCCCCCAAACCCCCAAATACATTATTTTTATGTATATATTATTATTGTATGAGAGGTGGCACGATGAAAATTGATTGAAAATTGGGTCTGAGAAACTCCGAGTTGCATAGTTGTCAATTTAAATTACTAGATAGGTCTGCAGTTGTCGGGGCGATACGTTGTATATGTGAAGACAATGAATGGGGCAACGACTTACAGACATTCAGTGTGCCGTTCTCCATTCAGAAACACGGCTGACGGACGAGGAGCCACATTTTTCACGGCATTCTGCAACATTTTTCTGACTGCAAAACAGAACACGAGCCGCAGAAAATGCTGTTTAATGCCGTGGAAAAGAGTGACTCCTCGTCTTACAGCTGTGTTTCCGAATGGAGCAACGGCTTATCGACATTCATTGTGCCGTCCTCCATTCAGAAACACAGCTGACGAACAAGGAGCCACATTTTTCACGGCATTCTTCAAAATTTTTCTGATTGCAAAACAGAACAAGAGCAACAGAAAATGTTATTCAATGCCTTGAAAAAGAGTGGCTCATCGTCTTACAGCTATGTTTCTGAATGTAGGATGATACTCTAGGCATTTTCAAGCCAACAAGCGTTTGATACTACAATCCTTGGCCAAATTATTAGACTCGGACACATTTTAAATGTGTTAATGAATTATACGTTTATTAAATGAAGCACTATTTTTATATTTGCGCTTGTGAAATTATACTTAATTACTTGATCACGTAATAATTACAAGGAATATTGAAAAACACAGTGGGCAAAAAGTCCGTAGAAATTTAACAAACTATAAAAACCGGAGAAATAACCGAAATAAAAAAAGGCTTACAGGTTTAGCGTCGCTATGTCACGGGAATTTGTTTAACCCTCTAACACCGAGCGAGACGATTCCGGGCGGTCTAAAAGTTTTCCCTTAACAGCGACAAAGGCCTGTCTAAGGCAGATGACTTGTTTTGTGGGGACTTGAGATTCTAAGATCTCTTAGGAGATAAGCGAGGTAGGGGGTCCAATTCTCCTTGCTAATCACAGCCCATTTCCATGGGGCCATTTCTTAAGGGAAGATTATAGCAGGGTGGTGGGGTAAATGACCACACAAGTTGGGAGAGTCCAATTGATGTCGTTTTCTCCCAAACACGATCGGTTTTAAAGGGGCCGGTTATTTCAAATTTTCCGAAACTGGTTATTTCAAAAACCGGTTATTTTGAGCGGTAATAACTGCCAGGTTAAACCGGAGGTGAAAAAACCTGAATAACACAATACCGGTTATTTTCGCAATAATCTCATTCCTAAATCTAATTAGTGATTTTAAAAAACTCGGCAGTCAGAGGGTAATTCCCCCTCCATACAGCACTCGCATGACAACTTATAGAGGCCAATCAAAATAAAGTTATTTTGTCATATTATACTCATAAACATGGTATTAACAATAACTTCACAGATAATAATGGTATATAACAAAAAAATTCCGTGCGTCTATTAATTTGGCCAGAGATGTATGTAACGCATCTCTCAATTAACCACCGAACCATCTGGTAGTTGAAATTGAGGACAGTGTTACCAATCAAGTCTGGATTTGCGAGAAAAAAAGTATTCGATTTCATTATCATTCTTTTTATGAAAACAACATTTTTCTCTCATCATTTTCTTGCGAGTTATTCAATTTTAGAGTTGCCCAGAATTCATTAAACACTCTGTTCTTAAGAGTTGGTAACAAATCAGTATATCTCTTCGATGAATTGAGCGGGTGACAATAGTTTTTTTCACAATTTCAAAAGATACGATTTCTTTTATTCGCTTAAACTTCCGAGTCCCGAATTTGATCGAAAGGCCTTAACTCTCAGGTCACGTGCCACTGAACGGAAATAAACCGTAAACGATGTTTGTGAGTGTTTTGATAAATTCGACTGATTCGTGTAACGCCCTTGCGTCGAGTTAATTTCAAAGCGACTGTTTTTTTTTTTCAACAGCGGCTAAATTCTGTCGGAGAAAGACAACTGGATCCGAGCTTTCTTTTAAACGGTTTCCTCATTTATTGTTTTCTTGTCGCTTTTGAGTGCTTTGCGCCCAAATTAAGGCTGTATTTTTTGTAGGAAACGTGAACGGGAAAATAATTACGGTTTGAGTTGAGAGATCTGCGAGTGCTGAAATGAAGGAGAAACACTCACAAAAGTGAAGTAATTATCTACTGTTTGTGTATCGAGTAGAATCATAATGAGTTTCCTTTTGCGTCTGTTTAGTGAGACGTTAAAAATGTGTTTATTTCGGATTTAGTGGTTGTTTTTGAAGCTGGGTTATTATCGCGCGTTATTTCTGGAAATTTTTATGATTTCGTGCCAAACCTTCGTCTTTTCTGTGCAGCGCAAGGCCACGATAATTAGTAAGTCGTTTGAAATAGGTACGAAAATAAATTAATCGATGACTTAAAAAAATATGTACGTATGTCATTTTAGCGTAGTTTAGTTATATTAACTTCCCTTTTTGAAGCTTGGGACGGACCTCGAAATATTGAACCGTGGTCAAATGCCGAGGACGTCACCTGAGATAGCAATCCCTCTCCAAACTTCGGCACCAAACCAGCGGGATTACATACGTCTGTCAGACGAAAAATGTTTAAAATTTTCTTCCGAAAAAAGAAAAACAATTAATGTGGAAATAGCCGTCTTCGGCGACTAACTGTTCACCTATAATAGTAATAGCTTGTGGCTATAATTGAAAAGTGGCGAAATTTTACGGGGGTGGAGGGCAGGCGTTCACTGATGACGTATTTATGGGTCAGCGATGTTAAATGAAATAAAAATTTTCAAAATCGGTCCTTGGCTGGGGGACTCAATCAAGGATATTTATTCCCCATAGAGGATAGTAGTGTTACTGATAGTAGTGTAGTTGAAGTAGTGTTACTGAAATTTCTCTCAGAAATGGAGGACGGTTATGGAACATGATCATTGATGACGTACCTAGGGGTCATGAGCTTCATATGGAATAAAAATTGGCGAAATCGGTACTGTGTTTGGGAGAGGGAGCTCGTTCTCTGGTTTTGCCAATTATTTTAGGTAAATGTGGAGTTTACCGTACACACCTGTTTCTTGCCAATTTTTCTTGGCGCAATTTCAATGCCATCGCCAAATACTGTTTTGGATGCGCAGTGCGATTTTTATTGCTGTCTTGCGCATTTGACACCTGAAAACGAGAGATTGAGTATGCAATGCCTGCGGCATTTTAAGCGTGTACCGGGAAATTTTTTTAACTTAAGAAAACATCGGCGACATCGCTTTCAGCATAGCAGGAAACTAGTAGCTTCGCTTTTTCATTGAATTTTAGGAATCGAGGTTTTTAAAATCTTCCGAAAATAGAATTAAGCAATGCATTCGGCATTTCAAGCGTGTACCGGGAAAATGTTTTAACTTAAAAAATATCAGCGGCTTCGCTTTCAGCATACCGGAATACTCGTAGTTTCGCTTATCCATTGAGAAACGAAACACACAGAATAGCATACACGGTACTGAACCGATATTCAATCCGAAGAATTCCAAACGAAGTTTTATTCAAATTTAAATGAATAGACCAATCACATCGAAAAGTTGAACAAAACAGTCCAATCGAAATGCTTCGCAATATAGCCTGATAAGCAAAACACCGATGAAAAGATCAATTTGTGCGCATGCGCGCTTGTCACTCGTTAGAAACATCTAGACGCATCCAAAACAAATGTTCTCTCATCGCCGTTCTGGGCGGCAAAGAGTTGGCAATCCTAAGAGGAACGAAGTAAGTGGGCACCGTTAACTCCAAATAAACCTTATTTTAATTATATAGATGGCCACGTGGTATTCATTGTTCCTGATGCTTTATTTATATTTTTGACCTACTCTTGGCGCTATTTTCCTTAAAACAGATAATACAAATATGTACGTTTGTCGGCAGAAGAATAATTAAGTGTTATTTTTTCCGACGAAAAACCAATTTATCGGGAATGACCTGTTGAATTCCAGTATTATTGGTCTTTTTTTCATAAATTTTCGCCCACTCTTCACGCTTTCTTACATGGGATATTTTTAGCTTGAGTTCCCTCTTGCATTCATTGTCCGAAGTTATTCTGAAACATTTCATCCTAATCTTACTTTTATTTGCTTTGTTCACAAATTTCCATTTACAGGAAGCCTGAAAACTGAACATTTTGTTTTTATTCAGAATTTTGACTTTCAGGTATTTCTTTTTCTCCCTCGTAAAGAATATTTTCCATTCTAAAATTTGATAGAGTAGATCTATGTTTTCCAATCAGATATACGATTAAAGAAAACGGATATCTTCGGCATTCCATGCGTGAATTTACCTTCTGACGTGAAAACGTCTTCCGCTCGTTGCAGTGATAGTCGGTCGAACTTTATTGTGTGACAAAATACCGTCAGATTTGAATCGCTAATAACTACGAGACTAATAATGTGAAAAGAACGGTTGATCCACAGCAGATAGATCACATCTGTAAGAGTTTGTCGCGTAGTATTCGTTTTGCTTGTGACGCCATCGTACCAGTGTAGGCGCATGCGCGTGATTGTTATGAATTAGCTTTATGTAAGGTTATAAATGAGTGCAGCGTGAAAACGCGTTTAGCTAGGCGGTTGATTCTGGTGACATTTTAAAGAGCTTGAGGAGTATTACTAGGATCCAAAGTGAGACAATAAAAATATTTTTCAGAATCTAAGTAAAATTCGGCATTAAATTGAAAATTTCAAACTCCGCATGTTTTTTTTTTTTTTTTTATTTTAACATGCATAGTTTTCTTTCGAATTGTACGAAACTTACAGAATACTTGGCAATACGTAAAAGAAACATTGCATTAAAATTTGAATTCAAAAATTTGAATGTTAAGGGAAATATGAGCATTTGTAGTAAATAATGTTTTACTGCGCATACGCGAATTGTAGTTCTATATACTGTTAACAGATGGCGCCATCAAAACCTACTCTAAATAAAACAAAAGAAAGGCGTAGTTCGGGTCCGCGCGGTAGGTTTTTCGTTCTGTGATAGCTTGTAATTTATCTATTCCGTAACCATTATACTACTTTGTGTAAATATTGTATTAAAGAGTTTCATAATTAAATTACGTATTAATACGAACTACTTGTTTTATTATTTTATCCCTACTTTTCCACGAAAAATTAACCGCGCGGACCCGAAATACGCATTTCTTATGTTTTTTTTTTTTTTTTTTTTTTTTAAATCTGTGAAATTATTCGAGCTGTTTCCAAAACTATCCAATTCTGAGTCGAATGATAATTTAAAGTGTTACCAAAATTTTTAAGCACTATTGAAGAAACCAGAAAGTAAATTAAAAGCGAAAAATTTGAGAAAACATATATCAGGATAATATTTTATGTCATTCTAATAACATGAGATGCAACTATGAGCTTATCAAAATCAGTAAGTAAATAATCGGAAAATAAAAACATATTTTAAACAAATTATATCCCATTTCATAAAATTGCTTTTCTTAAATTCATAACAAGTAGTATTTTGCAGAAAAACAGAAGATAGATAATTATTTGTCTCACACATTATTTCTGATATATTACTAATATAATAGCCCAGATCTGTCTCTCGGTAACGCTCTGACGTCACCAACAATAAAACTCGTGCCATAGCACTGCGAGACGTTAAACAGCATTAGTTCATTGTTAGAGAACCTAAATTTCAGTCATTTTAAATTTAAAAGAGTAATTGTCGTTCTAATTTCAAATTTAATATCTCTAAAATAGTGAAATAAAATTTTTTATCAACTGATATAAAATGTATCTCGCTATGATCAATAGTTCCCGATACATTTTAAATTATATTAATCATATATTTCAAATTAATTTCCGTTTTTTAATAGAAAGTAGTAAACTACGTCAGCGGTATATCATGCGCGAGATATAGTTTCGACTCCACGATGCATCTGATTATTTATTGCAATCGTGATGACAAAATCTGATGATATTTTTTGGCAACGTTTGACAAGTAGAGAAGTGCTTTGTTTTTATTAGAATTTCGAAAAAGAATTCCTTTGAAATTTTAACTTTTGACTTACGTTTGACAAGATGAGAATTTCATGGTTATTGAATTATAATAAAATTGTTAAACAACCAAAAATACTTCACACGGAATCTTGTTTACCAAGAGGTTTTTTGAATAAAGAAATATGTAAATAAAAAAATGTTTCCTGTCATAAAACATATGTTTATTTTATTTGTTTTCAATCAATGTTAAACATTTCTCTCGCAAATATATCTGTTTAAACACGTCAAATTTGACGGGAAATCTCAAATGAAGAGGCACTTTGCACCCGTCATACCATGACTTGTGATTTTCTAGTTATTTTATATTCAATCAAATCAAATTCTTAAAGGTTTGTTTATTTTGCAGATTAACAATGAGCCATTCCTTTGGAGAATTTTAGCTGTACTTCAACTCTTTCGAAACTGTCGGATCTTAGAGTAGGTGTCAAAATGATTTAACGTTTCCATTTATGGCTCATATCAGTGACTTTCTATTCCAAAGTTGAATCATATAAAATTAGTTCACGTTAAATGTTTAGTACAATTTTAAATTTTATAATATTTTTCTGAGGAAGGAAGCCTTGAATATAAAGGGACGTATAAAAAATTCATTCTAATAAAAGAAAATCAATATTCCCTTCGATATCAATTCTCCGATTCTTATTAAATAGGTGGCTTGTCAGATAATAAAAAAGACAAGGTCAAGATTTTATAACTCAGATTAACCTTAATAATTGATGAACATAAAAAGTAAATTTCGGATTGTCATTACTATTAATTTAACAAGAAATGGAAAAAGTATAAGCGTTTACTTTTGCGTGCATAAAAAGATTAAGAATTACTTTTCTCTGCCAATTTTTCAGCATATCATATTCGATTTTTGACAATCAGTGTCTGAAAAAAGCAATCAGAACATTCATTGCTGACTCTTTAAACACGATCAGATATCGGTTCTCCTGTTACACTCATAATTCTGCTGAGAATGATGTAGATAATGGTGTAGATAATCAACTCCAGATGGTCCCAAACTCTCATTTATTATACACAGTCTCGCATAATATTCAGTTGAATTCGGCGCCAATAGAAAACGGAGACCATTTATCACAGTGATATCTCGTTTCCACCAATGCTTATTGATACTTCAGCACTTCTTTGAAGTCAGTGACAAAAAAGGGCGAAAAGGAGTGACAATGACAAATTTTTATGCAATGACTTCTGACACGTGACTCTTCAAGCTAACAGGCGAAAGAAGATAAGGAGATGGAAGAGAGGGAGTAAAAAGAAATGGAAGAAAGTGACTTAAAAATCCGAGATAGAAACTTCGCAACGCAGCGTCAGATATCTGGAAGTGACACATTCCGTTAATAGAAGATCTTGAAGGACGATTAATGATGGTTTGGAAAGTCATTCTTTTCGGGGTAGAACTAGTTTAAGTCAAAATGAGCTTGGATTGATTTCTTGTTAAATTATAGCGTTGCTTCACATGTAGCTTGAGATCAAATTAATGCTTACCGTTTTAATAGGTTTTTCAGAGTAAGTCTTTCCCTGAAATGTTCTTCACAAGATTTTTTTTCATATAGTTATGAAAATTGATTAAGTTAAAATATAATTAATTTATTATAAGAGAAAATTGTTTGAGTTAAAATATAATTATTTGATTATAATAGAAAATTGGTTGAGTTAAAATATAATTAATTGATTATAAGAGAAAATTGCTTAAATTAAAAAAGAGAAGACAAAAAATACAGCTCAGGTTAAACTGAGTGATAAATAAATAATTTCGGACTGTCATAACTATTAACGTAGTAAGAAATGGAAAAACAATATATAAGCATTTAATACTTTCACGTGCTTGAAAAAATTAAGAATTACTTTTTTCTGCCAATTTTTCAGGATATCATAATCGTTTCTTTGATAAGCAATATCCTAAAAAAACAGACGTAGCTTCAGAACAACTTAGGTTTTACCAGTGTAATGGGTTTATCGGAATAAGTTTTTCCTTGAAATTTTCATCATAAGTTTATTAACTTTTTTGACATCGTTCTTATGTTGTGACAATTGGTTCACACGTAGAACTAATTAGAGCTTACGAGTGTAATGGGTTTATCGGAATAAGTTTTTCTTGAAATTTTCATCATAAGTTTATTAACTTTTTTGACATCGTTCTTATGTTGTGACAATTGGTTCACACGTAGAACTAATTAGAGCTTACGAGTGTAATGGGTTTTTCAGAATAAGTCTTTCCCTGAAATTTTTTGGCCGCGGTGGCCTAGTGGTAGGGTCTCGACCTAGGAACAGGAGGGTCGCAGGTTCGGAACCCGATTCCACTGAAGATCCGTCGTGTATGGGGCCTGTTGCACACTAAATCATACGTAGTGGGCAAACGTCCTCCCGTTGGTGTGGCGCAAATATACCCACACTGGCCCGGCCTACGCAAAAAGGGTGTAGGGCTGATAGAGGACCAGCGGGGAGAGCTCCACCAGCATGTGGAGGACGGGATTTATTGGGTACAATAAGATGATACAGGCATTGCCCGAACAGGGGCAGTAATTTTAAATACAAGAGAGTTGGGAGTGTAAACATGGTTCGACCCACCTCGGTGGGGAGAAAATAGCTTGATTTAGTGCTCGGGCAAACAAGGAACAGTAAAAATATATAAAAATAGATAAGAATTGAAAAACAAATAAACACAGAAAAAGCAGTAAAAATCAGATATATAAAAAAGTCAAATATTGAAATCCCATAGTATAAAAATTAAACATACACAAACAATATTACACATCAAACGACACACAAAACACAAATAAAAACTATACCAAACATAGAATTAAAAATACATAAATTAATAATAATAATAAAAATAATTACTTCTGAGATGGAGAGGAATAAATTCCGTTTGTCAACGGTAATGCACGTCCCGCGTAAAAGGGAATATCAAATTATCAGTTACAGAATGTTTTTTTGAGTAAAACTGCGCAAGTTAAAAATTACTCTATGTCCTAAACAGGATAAAAATGGGCAATGGGAGAGGAAAAGGAATGAAATTTTGTAGTCTAAAAATAAAAACAAGGTCAAAAAGTAGAATGCATAGCCCCCCGGAGAGGGGGGCGCCAGCTCAGGTGTCGTCCTCGTCATCTGACCGCGGTTCCAAATTACGAGGTCCGTCCCTAAATAGCCCTCGTGTTGCTTCAAAACGGGACGTTCATATAACCTAACCCTGAAATTTTTATTATAAGTTTATTTTATTTATTTATTTTTTGACTTCTTATGCTGTGAAACATTTTTTACTCGTATCTTCAGAACTAATTAGGGCTTACGAGTGGGTAGGGGGTAAGATTAGGCAATGGGGCTTTCGCAAATAGATTTTCCCATGTATTTTCATTCAAATTTTAACATAGTTCTTATGTTGTGTAAATAAATTAACCTCAAAGGCATGGATGGATTTTAATTTAACCAGCTGGAGTATTCTCCCCTCGACTTTCTCGTATGTGCACACATTTTGGCACGGTTTATATTAAACGCGTGCGTGCTAAATGGTTCGCGAAATCCTCATGAGTCCTTCTTTGAAGTAATTTTCAGCACGAACCAACCGCATTAGAAAGGAACGAATCCCCCAAGAACCATTAAAAATCTCTTGTTAGTCGCCAATGTCGTGGTCTTTGGAAGTGTTTTGGTTTGCATATTTGACTTAGTAGGTTCGTTGAAGGTTCGAAGGAAGGAAGAACTATACTCGAACCCTTCAAATGTGAAGTGCGGATCACTTTGTGTTCCCAGAGAAACCGACAGAATTTGGTTTGTGAACAATGACAAGAGCGGTTCTCAAACATAGAAAAGAGCTGTTCTCAAACGTTGACAAGAGAGGTTCTCAAAAGTTGAAAAGAGAGGTTCTAACACGTTGAAAAGAGCGATTCTCAAACGTTGAAAAGAGCGATTCTCAAACATTGACAAGAGCAGTTCTCAAATGTAGAAAAGTGCGGTTCTCAAACGTTGAGAAGAGCGGTTCTCAAACGTTCAGAAGAGCGGTTCTCAAACGTTCAGAAGAGCGGTTCTTAAACGTTGAAAAGAGCGATTTTCGAACGATGACAATAGCGGTTCTCAAAAGTTGAAAATAGAGGTTCTCACACATTTAAAAGAGCGATTCTCAAACGTAGAAAAGTTCGGTTCTCAAACGATGACAAGATCAAAACAGCGGTCTCGAACGTTCTTGTCGAACCAAAAACTCCGCCCATACCTCTTAATCTCTCATGCTTAAAAGCTTTGTAGAAAAGTGAATGGAATCTAGTATGAATATGGAACTCTAGATTTTGGAAGGATGTTATCCAAAATTTGAGAGAGATTTATATTTTTTGTTAAAACCACACACCGAATTTAAGTTATCTAGCCCATTGTTCTTTTGATTTATTGTATTCACACATCCGTTTATAGACATACCTACAGACAGACAACTTTTCGCCGGATTGGTTCCAAAATTTAATACACATCTCCATTTGTGTGATAAAAATATACGATAAATTTCACCAAAGTATTGCCACTTCATGCTTCGTCAAAACTTTGCAATCTTTATCTCGTTATTAAAAGAAATAAGAACCTTGCATTTATTACAATGATTTATCAATTAAATTTATTATTTTTTAAATTATTATTTTTTGGTATGATATTTATTGTCAACTTATTTATCAAAGTTACTTACTGCTTATTTATTTATTAAAACTGTCAAACATTATAAGTAAGGTGACTAATCGCGGTCCTTCTTTTGTAAGTTCTGTCCTCTTTCGAAAAGTGCCCTAATACCCTTTCCTCCTTCGAAAAGTGCCCTAATACCTTTTCCTCCTTCGAAAAGTGCCCTAATTCCTTTTCCTCCTTCGAAAAGTGCAATAATTCCTTTTCCTCCTTCGAAAAGTGCCCTAATACCTTTTCCTTCTCTTTGGAAAATAAACACGTTAAAATTGTTAAAAGATGGTTGGAAACATTTAGCCCTATAAAAAATGAAACTATTCCATGTCAAAATTTATTCTTGTTCATTTTACGTTATGCTGCCCTAAATTAATGCGGCAGTTGATTTTTTTTTTCAATTGCTAATGGTTTTTGGTCAAGTGAGAAATCAAGATTGAATGCTGATACTGTGATGTATTTCAGCATAATATGAATAATCGTGGAACATTCTTTATCGAAAATAATATGTTTATTGGACGTCTCCCACAGCACAAACATGTAAAACAAACACATACACTTACATCACAAACGTTACATCACTGACTAACGTCGAATTCCATGATCAAAACCTCATATTATTTTCCGTTGCTAGGCAACGTTAGCAAAAGACAAATATATCGTTGCCAACATATTTTTATAATGTTTAGAAAAGTATTATACCAAACGATATTTTTAATTAATTTCTTTTTCAGCCAAACGATATTTTAGAATTAATTTCTTTTATGACCAAACGATTTTTTTATCTAATTAATTTCTTTTCTTCAAATATTTTAATAATTCTACATATATATATATTTATTCGTTACGAATATTACAATATTCTAGCTGCAGCACTAGCAGTGAAATTTCATATGAAGGATATTTCTTGTTCAGATGTTTCCAATATATTTTTAGAAGACAAAAAATTCTCATTCATTTGAAAACTACTCATTTAATTAATATTTAGTTGGCATTCATACATGCATATAACAAAGTATAAAATGTTTCAATTATTCACGACATTTTTTCTTCAATTTATTTTTGTCCTCATTTTCAATGTATAAAAGTTGGTTACCTTATTATAAGTAAATTTGTGCTATTTTTAGCTTCGAAATTGCCATTTTCTGTTGATGTACTCCACGTTAAGCATTTTTATAAAATTTCAATTTTCAATATGATCCTTTCAGCTTCGAACTAGTCAAATTCTATTATACAGCCATTTTAATTATAGAAATGTACTTCAAAATTATATTAGGGAATTGTTTTGAAACCATGACTGCAACTGAGGAATTCGAAATATATATAGCTATTCGAAACTTCGCACCTCAAAATACTATTAATACTTACCCTTTTACTGCAAAATACTATTAATATTAACCTTAACTAATGCTAATCAATTAGTTATCACATTCAAACACCCTCCCCAATATCATATCCACGAAATCCCAAAGTTAATATAACAATACATCCATTATATATCTCAACAAAGCGTAGCAAAATTGGCGCAGCAGATAAAACGTTACAAATTACTTCAGCGCAGAAATTTGAGCCTCAATTTCTTCTCCATTGTTGACTGAAACATTTCGCAGCCTTCTGATAGCCATAAATATTCATATATTATCACTTTCCTCAAGCTTCTAATCACTGTCGCAGGCAGTAAATTTAAAACTAAAACATCTCGGGTCGTTAAAGCTGGAGCGTCGTTTCCAGCGCATAACACGGTAGGACACCCGAAGGGAATTAATATGGGGAATTTTGTTCAAACACAGGTACCAGCAGGGATTTTTTTTCTACTGTCTTTGATCGAAAGCTCGTGAAATGTCATTTTTATCACTTGAAAACAGACTTTGGTTGTGTTTAGGCGTAAAGTGGTATACAAACTGACTTGTTGAAAAATGTTGTGAATATTTTTTGGAGGGTGGGAGTTTAAGCAAATTGATATTTTTACAACAATTAGTCTTAATTTGAGCAGTAAGTGTTTAACAGATCATATTTAAATTTGATGTTAGTAAAAAATGGATGAGTGAACATATATAGATCCTATTTAAATTTGATGTTAGTAAAAAAATGGATGAGTGAACATATATAGATCCTATTTAAATTTGATGATAGTAAAAAATGGATGAGTGAACATATATTGCAAAGTATTTTTTAAAGAATTTCTTGTTTAATTGGCAGAAATTCTATATCTAAATAAAAACTATAGTTCTGCGAACGTTCGACTTCGCATCCAACACCTCCCCTTCAAAAAAATTCTTATGTATTCTTTTCATTGCGGTCTTTAAGTGTTTAGTTATTTTGTTTTTCGAATACGAATTGCTTTCACCAAGCCTCAGCTTTTAACACATTTTACAAATTTAAAATAAAATGTCTGTTTTTATCAGTACTCACAAAAACAGAATGAAATGTCATTTGATATTATGGATATTAGAAAAATTACAATTAAATGTCTGCTTTTATCAGTACTAACAAAATTGCAATTAAATGTCATTTACTATTATTGGTATTTTTGGAGGCATTCGGAAAGATTAAAACGGCCATCATCCTGAAACAGAATCAAGAAAATAATAATAAATACACATACATCGGTTTGAATGACTTCAAGGAACATCGGTGCCAAATTCGAAAAGAAACGAACAACGCGTTTGGTCGTGACTGCGTCGCAAACAACCTTACTGACAAACGGACGAAGTGCTGAACGGTCTAGATGAAACGGAACCTCGATTTGCTCGGTCATATCCTCAACTTAAAAATCGTGCGTTGACGTCGAAAGGAACATAATTTTCGGATCGTCTTTGGTGAATGTTCTGTCCGATTTGAAACGTCAGTACCTCTCATAGCTTTAGGACTGGCTAAAACTATTCTCTCCACAAGTCTGCTAAAATGATTCAGTAAAGTAATGTTGCAATTTTACTTAAGATAACTGGAAGAGCTGTGAATGCGACCACACTAACTGGGCGCATTCGCAGCTCTTCCGCGTTTGAAATGCAAACAATCTACAACGTCAGTAAATTTGATAGCTTTGGGACTGGCTAAAACTATTCTCTCCACAAGTCTGCTAAAATGATTCAGTAAAGCAGTGTGCCAAATTTACTTAAGATTACTGGAAGAGCTGTAAATGCGACCACATTAACTGGGAGTTGAAATGCAATCAATCTACATCGCCAAACAGTCTACATAATCCACTTTAAACGTGGCCCAATAGATAATGTTACAAAATCGGCCTTTGGTTGTAAGTGAATGCAGTCCAATAAGCAGGATTTTAAATATAAAGCTCTTCATTTCAAGAATATTCTAGAAAAAGAGACATAGCACGAGTATTAAAACAGCACTTGTAAAATATCTTCAACAGAGATCACCAATAAATCTCAGGCATAGCACTTTCAACAGCGCTCAAAGGTTTCTTATTAGCTCACCAGATTGCTTGCTGATCAAACTTCAACTGTCTACTCTTGGTTTGAGAGCGTGCTTTTATATCTTTTCAACAGGAAGTGACGTCATTACGAAGGAAGTGATGTAATCTTTAGATGGTTCATGAAGTTACTGGCTCCCAGTAGAGTTATGTCCAGAGTTCAGGATTTTTCTAGAAGATTCCTTTTGTCTCCAAAGTCACCAAAATGGTCGCGAGGATTTCCAAATTTTTCGCCAAGATTAGAATGACAAGGAAACAACTTTATCGCTTTGTAACAATAATAACTTAACCATAATAGATATTTATTTTCTTCCAATTAGAAAAATGCCTTAAATGCCATAAACAATTATATTACATGTTATCTTAGTCAATAAATGTACTGCTGACAAAAAAGACGAAATTTTTTATAAAGAACACTAATCCTATTACACAATTATCACAAAATGCTCATGAATATTCATACGATATCTTTACGATGTTGTGCTGCATTCAGAATTTCGTAGCAACATCGTGTAGATATCGTAAAATATTTTGTGCTAATAGGTTAGTCATATGTAGTAAAACAATTTCGATGCACTAAAATTTTAAATAAGAAAGTGCTCCACGCTTCTACGACTAAAAATGACTGAGTTATGAAGGTTTGAATATCTCTGTTTTTGTTAATTGGTTTAAAATTGTTGATTTGATTTAAAATTTTCAAATGCATTAAAACATATTTGAATATTTTTAAAGTAATGATACAAAAGGTCTGAATGTAGCCTATTTCCTTAAATATATTTTTCTGACGTAAGAAAAGTTCCGATTCCTCCTTATTAGTATAATATTTAGGCAGAGGAAATGAATGCAAGAAACAACATGTTTAAATTTAAGTGCCTTATATATATAGTATGCACTGTTGAAGATTGGCTTTATACAAAAAGTTGTGATAAGCAACATTGTTGAAATATTTCTATGAAAAAGCTCTATGATACACTGGATTATCTAAAATCCGGTTCGCAGACAGGAAAATAATAAAATTTCCGGAATTCACCATAACCTTATTTTATTCAACTTACACATAATGAAAGATAAAAAGTCTTGCAGTGAATTCCACCATTAATGACAGATGACTATTGAAGTAAAAATGAAAGATTCTATTTGATTAGCATTTTCTATCAGAAAATGTTTCTGTGTGGTGAAAAATTCTATAAAAGTTATTTTTTAAGCTACAGAATATAGACTGTAGTTGTCGCTTATAGTTAAGCTAAAGAAAATAGGGAAGGTAATTTTAATTCCTTTCGTTGCCATTTATTAGAGAAATTTCAGCGTAACATGTTTATTGCAAAAGATTTTCGGCAAACTACAAGTTTAAAAAAAATGCATAAAATCAAGGTGAGCAAGTCAGTTATTGCCACTTTTGAGACAATATGTATACAAAAATAGATCAATCAAGTTGCGATTCATTGTAACTTTTCCTGAATTACTCCACTTTAAACTGGATAAAATATTCTGTAAAAAATTATCGCTAGATGGTATCTTGTAATACATTGATAATAAATAGTGTAAAATAGGTTAATAATACACTGTGGATTAGTAATTGGTGAGAAAATTATTGGTACACCGTCATACTTATTTAGTTTACTTTTAACTGTATACCTAAAGTATACAGTTAAAACATACAAATATGTTAAGGTGTACAGTTAGTAACATACATACATATATGTTAAGGTATACAGTCAGTTTATGTAAAACCGTGCATTGACATGAAATATTATTGTTTTTAAATTTATGATTTAATCTGTAGGAGATGTGAACAGTTGCCTAGTTTACGTTCTTTTTCACAAAAAAACAAAGCTATATAAGCCTTCAATATATTTTACATCAAACAGTTTGTATGCAATTTTAATGCCTAACAGAAACAGACGAACAAAAGATACTTTATACCAACTTTTCTGGAGAACATAAAAACTAAAACCTGTTTGCCATGATGATTTACGATCGCATAACCTTAGTTATAAAAGAAAAATTGTCATCACACTTGAGTTTTTATAGCTTGATGCAAAATGAGACTCTGCATACAAAGGTGCAATAACTAGGATATCATTATTTTTGGATCATGTTCTTCTGATTCAGAAGTACAGATTTAAAAAGAAAATTTTCTGAGTGATTTTCAAATAAATTTCTTTTTTTTTCAAATCTTTATATGACGGATAAATGAAATCTCAAAATGTCGTATTGAAATAAGGATTCTGGCAGAGAGATTGAAACGAGATTTCCCAACCCTTCATGTTTATAAAAGATTCTTGGAATCGTCCCTGGCGCCATCTTTTGTTAGTTTCTCTTATTAGCAAAAAGTTCATACATGTAGAACCAACTTATAACAGGATAGAAGGAGAAGTTGCCTTGACCTTCAAAAGTTGAGGTAGACTTTCAAAAGTAGAGGCAGTCGGCTTTTAGAATCTCGCCTTAAATTCATGCAAATAAATCTAACAGATATGGGTTAAATGAAGGATGTTGGGTAACAGTAATTAAACAAAAGGAAAGAAGTATATCTAGTACTTATATATATATTTTTAAAAGAAATTTTTATAGATGCTGGAAGAAATCTTGAATATATTGCTTTCGCTGTAGAATTTTGCCAAATTTTGGGCAAAATCCGTGAAGAGAAAATGTACCCGTCTGTCAACCTGAATGCATGTGAGAACCGTAACTAAAAACAATCCAAGCTAGATAAATAAAATTTAACACATGGTTTATCCAAATAATTGCCATATGCGTATTAAGTTTTGGGCGAAATCATTTAAAGTTTGACTGTCTGTCGATCTGTCTACCTGAGGAATGTGAACGCGATAACTCATGAACTTAGTAAGATCAAAGATTGAGTGTCTGTCGATCTGTCTACCTGCGAGGTCATATTTGGAATTCCTCCTCTTTAACTCCAGCTCCAGTAGGAGGCCAGAGTCACAGCCATTAGAAGACTGAACACTCCCTTCCGGACACATTGACAATTCTCGTTCCTGGAGAAGTTGAAAACGGGAAAATGGGCTGGGCTGCACACCCCGCTGATTTTCCGACAGAAGAACAGATTTCTTTGGTAGATGGAGGGGGTATAACATCGGGCACCCGCATCTACACGGATGGCTCGAAGACCGAAAAAGGTGTAGGGGCAGCACTTTGCGTCTGGTGAGAACAGAACATAGTCTACAGATGGTTGGCAAGACTACAATACGGTTTTCCAGGTGGAACCTCTGGCCTTGAAACACGCAACATACCATGCAATCAGCCTCCCTCACTAACCAATCATCATTCTAGTGGACAATCAGGCGAGTGTCCAGGCGGCAGCTAACCCAAGAAGTAGAAGCACAACACCTAGAGATATCTGCAAGAACCTTATCACGAATAAGCTTATACACATTTTTTGGAACAAAGCTCAAGTGGAAAAAAGACGGAAACGAAGAGGCGGACAGATTGGCAAAAGAAGCTACGGAGTCTGATAAAGACCCACTATCTGTTAAGGCTCCGGTATCCTTCCTGAAATCAATCTTCAAGAAAAAAAATGATGGAAGACTGTCAGTCAGACTGGGAAGATGAAGACACGGGAAGGTCCACATTTAACATCCTGCCAAGAGTCTCGACTCATCCATGCTACTGGAAAAGGGAAGAAATCCTGGTTTTTTACAGGAAACGGCCCATTTCCCTCGTACCTGAAATGGTTTATCCTTGCCTCGGCAGCAAATTTTCGATGTCGAAGCACAAACTTCACTCATGCATTATGCGACAGAGTGCATTCTGACTGGATCCTTCCACATGACTAAATGGGTACAGCAACAGGAGCTAATCTGGTTCCGCAACGGCGCTTCCAACAAAGGCTCCCGACTCATATCCAACGATTTCTACACCATGCTAATGATTTTAGAGAGCTTTATAGAATAAATCCTTGATCATCTTTCACTTCAAGTCTTTTCCATTCCTGCAAGCCGACATTGGAAAATTTTGCGCCCTCTTCGCCGAAGTGACTGCGCACCTGAACTATTCTCTGCTTCCACACAGAAGAACTTCCACTTTATGAAGAAAAGAGAAATCAACAGAACAGACACACATGTGATTTAACACTCGCATTTTAGTTTGTTTTTGTGGACTGTAGTTTTTTTTTCTTCTTTTTCTCTCTTGTTGGTTGATATTTGTACTAATTTTTCTTTCCTTTTTACAGTTTTTGTTTGTATATGGTTTTATATGATACTCCCCTTAGTTTCTTGAGTATTATCCCAGAATGTTAAGATTTGTATTCTTGTAACCTTTCCCATCTCTCTGCCTTCGCCTTTATTTGCTATACAGTTAAGGAGCGTCTTCCGACGTCTCTTCCACTTCAAGTCCGCGACACTGTTTAAATTACCAGAAGGTTATAGTCGCAGGGGCGTGAAGTGGTGTTCTGTTCTGAGGAAATGTGAACGCGATAACTTTTGATCTCAACAAGCTCAAAGATTGAGTGTGTGTCAATCTGTCTACCTGCGGGAATGCGAACGCGATAATTCATGAGCTCAACAAGCTAGATAATTGCAACATGTTATGTTGTTTTAACATTGTAGTCGTAAATCTGTATCGGATTTGGACCCAAAGGGAAGAGATTGAAATGCAAAGCTCAGTTTTTTTACTGTGCAACGAATCGTAACACAAGGCGCAGCATATTTTGCATATAAAAGAGGAACTCGACGATAGTTATACATAAAAGTTTCTACATCTGAGTGTTTTATATCTGGAGAAGGATTCGAAATAATAATCTCGTCTGAGTACAGCGTTCTGTTTATGCAAATGATATAAATTTCCTCCGACGCAATTGATTTCGCTTGTTCTTAGCGATTTCCAAAATTGAGAATTGTTCTCCCAACAGTTTGTAATACCTCATTCCAAAACAAACGTTCCATAATTGAATTTCTTCGTCAATTTCACTCCGGACACACCAACAAGTTTGATTAGGGTAATTCTCCATCGAATAATAAAAATGACGAAATAATTATAAAATAATAAAATAGAATAATATGAATAACCGAAATAACAGATGAAATAATCATATTCTGTTTGCAGCATTCTGCTGATGCAAGCGATATGCATTTCCTTCGAAGCAATTGATCTCTCTTGTTCTTGGCACTTCCCAAAATTGTGAATTGTTCACCGAACAGTTAGTTACACCTCATTCCAAAACAAACGTTTCGGTAATTGAATTTCTTCGTCAATCTCACTCTGGACCCACCAAAATGGTGGATGGGGGCTCCTCCATCGAATCTGAGAAATTTTCCTGCATTCTCTCCCAGCTCCTTCATTCAATTACTGCCCACCCTTCTACTCCCCCACACCAACAAACTTCTTAACTACACCCTTCCCACCTCCTCCGATTCAACAGGCACGGAAATTCAGCAGTTAATCGTTTGGCCCACCCCTCCTTGCACCCCCTGCAGACGAATTTCACAAGGCAGCTCTATGATTTACGACTGCTGCCTGGAGGATGCGAGATTAATTCCGGTATTCCCCTCCTGTTGAAGTATTCGGGGAATTTGGGACTCCCATATTATATCCGGCAGATCCTGGCAGCCTTTTCTTCGGAGTCCAGGAATTTTCTCCCGGATAAAGCGAGGGAGTCCGGGAGGGTTTGGGAAAGGATTTCCAGGACGCCTGCGAGAAGGGGAAAAGTTTGGTGGCGTATTATGGGAAAGGCTCCTCACGCGTTTATATTCGAATACAAACTCCCCGGCCTATCCCCCGTTTTTTTCGGGGGATAATATGATGGATGAAAAGGTGACACGAAGGAAGGTTCAAGGTTTCGATAGAGGTCTTTGTTTCTCAAAATCGTTCTTGGAAAGGAAAGTTAAGTTTAACCCATTCGCATCCAAAGGCGGATTATTCCGCGAAATTTGCAGGAGCCATATCAATGTTGGCGAAATATTTCGCAAAAATAAGAGTGTTTCCACCTATTTTCATCATTTGAGTACATATTAAAATGGGATTGTTTCATGGAAAAAGATATGTATATTAAAACCTTCTTGGCGGAATATATCATGATCCGTAATATAATAACTAGCAATTTGTTCTGTCCCTACGCAAATGCAAATTTCGGGCCACTGACAGTTCCGAAGAACGCCAGAAAATTCGATAATCGAGCACAAAAATTCGATACAAGGTACACTACTTCTTAAGATAAAGGCTAAAACAACCTATACACAATTTCTTGGCTCAATTTCAAATTTTCTTCACAATTTCAAATTTTCTTATACACAATTTCTTAATTAATAACTAAATAACATTAAAATAAAATAATAATAATAAAGAAAATAAGAAAAGCACACAGGAAGCCACCAATTAACACGGTACTATGCAACAAATCATAAAATAAAGAAACAACACAGTCTCGGCTAGCATACAAGGACGAGTATTTACAACGAATAGTTAAAACATAACAACAAATAGAATAGCAAAATAAAAATAATTATCTCTATCATAAAGCAGCTATAGTCATTTAAGACAAATATTAAAAAAGGAGATTGTAAAATGTAGCCAATTAATTTAACATATTACGAATCTATCAAATCTTTACACGGGATGGGCAACAAATTAGTTCTCTACTGAAATGCAGTGGACAATACAAGCAGCTGCGATTTGAGAAAATAGTTGAAATTAGGATATTATGAGTGAAATTTAACAATACAGTTCATATGTAGAATTTAAAGACATTTTAAAATATAAAATATGATTAAAAAATATTGAAATGTGCTATTCCCAGATGTAGCACTATCCTTAATATGGCTATGACAAAAATCATATATATGTGACATATTCCATCACTCGATGAAAATGTGTTAAGGAATGAAATTTGATAAAAGCATTTTTTTAGACACAATTTTTTTGATTTGCTAAAAATTCGAATATTTTTTATTTTATTGCTTCTTAATTTTAGTTCTTAATTCTTAAATCATTTTTGCAAATATTATGCAATCTTGACATAAATGATTTTTGGAATCACTAACAGATGGCGCCCCTAGTTAAATACTAAGGTTTACTAGGATTTGATTAAATGATATATATATATATATATATATATATATATATATATATATATATATAGCCACAAATCTAGATTAATACGACACATAAGAGTTCCCATGACTAATTGGCATTTGATTGTTGGAATTCCAATTCTAGGTTGTTTTTTTCATAGTAGTAATAGTCTATAATCAAACTATCCTTTGTATTTCATTTGTATGATTATTGATAAGGTAATTTAATTTTAATTTTTAGATTAATATATGTATATATTGAAAATATAACACATGTTTTGATTCATGGAAATATTTAACTAAATATATATATAGTTAAATATTAGTATATATTATATATATATAAACGATATTATCAAAATAAAATAGGTTATTATAATGTTTAAAAAAATAAATTTATAGTTTAATTCATTAATGATGTTTCAGTATAGTATATATAACATATTTTGGTTATAATATTTTCACTATAAATGCAGAAATGTATTTCGTATTTAGCTATTGGCATTCATATCTATGACTTTGAATTAGTAAGCATTTAGTTATTTTTATCGTTCTTTTCTTAAAATATTTTGGAGATTTACTCCTATAATTGTTGATTTCTTCCAACAATTGGCCCTCACAGAATGTTGGCGCTTACAAATTTCGAAATAATGTGACAAAATCGATTCCTAAGGTCGATTGACATTTGATTGTTGGAATTCAATATCTGGATTGCCTTTTTCATAGTAATAGTTTTTAATCTTATTATCTTTCTGTTTTTCATGGTATGATAATTATTAGGTTATATTGTTTCATATTTAATTTTAAATGATGATTTAATAGGTGTATACGATATATAATAGGTGTTATATATATATATATATATATATAAACCATTAAAACTCGAGCGAAACTGGCGATTCAGCGCTCGAAGAAAATTTGCCAAGACAAAAAAAAGGCACCAAGTGGTGTAAGCATAACATAAAAGTAGACAATGTACAATGTTCACAATAGTAACTTCCATGACCTCAATTTGTGAACTAACCGATTCTATCTTCGCTGACATAAACTATTTGGATGTTAATCTAAACGTTCTCTGGATCTCCTAAGCCCACCTGCTTCATTTCTAACTGATCTCTTTTGAATAATTTCATCCAATGTTTAATTATATTGTAAGAAATATTGTGAATTCTTCATCTTGAACTTATTTCTTTTCTAGAAAAGTTAATTTTGCAACAGAACGAATACATTAACAGGTCATGACTATGAAGTTATGCCTAACATGGCGGAGGCTACCGTTTTTGTTTTGTAAACAAACCGATCGTTGCCATCGGCAAAAGAGAAATTAACCTCTTTTCTTTGCCATTTACCTTAGCGTTTTATATATATAGATAATCTAGTAATCAAGTAGCCATGTGTGTATCTGGCTGCAACTGTTAAGTAACAAGAAATTGCATTGAGAGAAGTTGTTCAAAGTACACAAAAAGAATCTACTACACAATATAAAGAGTGCACTACACATGCTACACAATAGCGTGAAAAAGACTACTGCATGGATGTTGCCCATATAACCAAAAATTGTCGTACAGGGCAATTATAAATCACACAAACAAAATTCAAATATTATTTGAATTACGGCTTTCAAATTTTTTCTTCGTATTATTGTTTACAAGAAAATCTACAGTCAGAACAAACATTGCGAAAAAAGACATATATCCTGATTAAAATTATCTTTTTTCTAGGCAATTTGACTACCATATCATAACTGGGCAATCAGTCCCATCTGCAGATGGAACATTTTGAGTAATTTTACGCTCGCATTATGTTTTAAATGCATAAGGAAAGTCCTCTCATGACACATTTAAAGACGACAGCTAAGAAATTAATGGAGAATCCACAATTAATGAAAGAAGATGATAATTTTGCCGTTTTAATTAATATTTCTCAAACAGTGCATCAAACAATACAACGGCACTCTTTCGTTATTAATAACAATTTTTTCTTCAGCTAAGGTAGAAAGTTAATGATGAATTGATAATAAATTGACTTTAAAAATAAGAAGAAACACTACGATATATTTATGATTTATTGTAAGTAAAATGATCCTATATAAAAGTAAAGAAACTGAAATCGACTTTCAAAATAAATAACAATAAGCTTAAAAAATAACTAATAAAACGTCATTTGATCATATCAGAGAAATAATTAATGATACACATGTGATAAATGACAAAGAGTACAAAACATGGAAATGGAAAATTTTATTGCGTTTGAATGGGTTATTTATGAAGCTATGAAGTTGTTTACCAAAGAACGTGATTTCCAACCCAACGGGAGGATTATCCCTTCGACTTTTGCTCATACTTTCACAATGCATCGCGTTGTGTATCAAGTTTCGCATTAGTATGAAGAATTCGGGTATGCATTTTATGCCTCTTCCCTAATTGCTTTCAAAATTCGATACTGTTGCAAAAATCGTCTGGTGGGTGTACGTGCATGCAGTGCAACAAGCAGAATAATAAGTAAAAAATGACTTTTTATTTTACGAATATTCCAGAAGAACAAAACGTATCACAGGTAAGAAAGCTAAGCAGCACTTTTGTAAATTAATAACAGATATCACCAATAAATCTGTCGCAACACTTCCATTAGAGCTCGATGTCTTATCAGCTCAACAGCTTGCGCTGCTGACCCAAGTCCAACTGACAGACTCTTCGTTTGAAAGCTTGCTTTTTATACCTTTTCCAACAGTAAGTGAGGTCACATATTAATTGCTCGAAGATTCTGGATCTTTCTGCTCCCAGTTAAGATAGGACCACAATTCATGAACTTTCTATAAGTTTCGTTTTGTCGCCAAAGTCACCAAATTTTTCGTCAAGGTCCGAGTTCATTGGCTTGGCTTTCCGTAAACCCTCTGTGAAACTCTCTTTCTTGTCAACAGATTAGAACGTTAGGGAAACAACTTTCGTAGCAATATATATCTAAATTTATATAATTTTGGTGTCTAGTCCACATATCGAACACTTATTCCATTTATGAAGTTGTTACGCTTTGGTCTTACCGCATTCATATTTATTCGAAAAGACAGACCCACAAGCAATTCAAAATTGAGAACTGCAAGTCGGTTGATAGAAAAATATGCCAAATTTTATCCATCTAACTCATTGCCTTTTTGATATTTGTTCACAAGCACACGAGAAGACAGATATACAGATTTCTTATAATTGGGATATACGAAGGATTTTGGACAAAATGAAATACAAATGAACTAATATCACATAAAGACTGCATACCACGTGTTATCGCAATTTATTGTGTTCGCATACAGACCAACAGACAGTTGCCGCGTGTTCTCTGTGGTGATACTTTGCAGTAAAAAAGTATTGTTACGAAAATCTTTCAGTGTGTGTATGGTGAAAACTGTCCAGCAAGTAGGTAATGGAGAACGACGCTTTATTCGCGAATATTCCCGAAAACACGAAACACAGGAAAGAAGAAAAGTAACACTTGCACAGATTAGCACAAAAACCAGACAGAAAATAACCACTAATAACAATAACAACACTTTCAATGCCGCTCGACGTCTATCAACTTGCAAGCTCGCACTGCGGACAAAACCCAAAGACAGATTCCAAAGGCGGTCAAACGCGTTCCAAGGCATTTAGCAACCGTGGGTATTTATAGTCTTCCCGACAGGGCGTGACATCATCATCTAGTAAATTCTGTGTATCTTCGCTCCTACTAGCGATAACAAGAAAATTCTAGTATTTTTGAGGACCTTCATTTGTTGCCAAAGTCACCAAATTTGTCGCCAAGTTTATCGGCAAGGTCAGGGGGGTGTTGGTTTGACCTACCACGGTAGCTAGTAAGAACATCTGTAACTGCCTCTTTCCAACACTCAGAATAACATTGCTGGGAAGCGATGACCCTGATCGAAACAATATCAACCTCTCTGCACAGTAATGAATGCCAAAAAGGTAATGTTTTGTTCTCAGTGTTAACACTGACAGCAAGCAAACCCAATTAAATAATTGCTGAAGGTGGACAGACAGATGTGAGGTGAAAGGAGTACATTCCAGAAAATACCCAATGTCAGAGGCTGATAACAGCAATTTAGGTTCAGTGCAAGCTATCAGAAAACGGCATTTCCGAACAGCCTAATAATAACTTAATGGAAAAGTTCATTTTAATGTATTTAAAAAGTGCATTAAAATGCAGTGCACTCCCGATTATCCGGGTTAATCACCGGAAGGGGTCGCACGGATAATAAACACGGATAATCCGAAAATTCCTTTTTATTAAAGAAAAAATCAACATCAGTGCAAAAATATAAAAATTACTTTCATTTGCATGCTATAAACATCAAACTAGGAATTTTCCTTTTAACATTTACTGCTTAAAAAAAATCTGTAATGCGTCTTTGCTTCTGCTGTTTTTTCATCTCTTGTCGTATATCGACACATATTTTACGAATCGCAGTAACCTTTGTCCCATATAATCCTACAAAGTTTCCGCAGATTGTAGAGCAGTAGAATGAGAAATTGTATTTCCATCATTTAGTACATCTTGTGCATCAGTACTATCATCACTATTAGATTTAACAACACAGTTAGTAACGATGTCTTCATCTATCAAATACTGGAAGCCAGGCTCACACTCATCACTTTGAAACCAATCTTCTAAATTTTCTTCATCAAGATTTTCGAAACCTTCGAATTCGTTTCCTTGTTCAAGAATGCTGTTATCATATTCTTCTTGAATATCTGAAGAAGATTGTTCATTAAGCGGCATGATCTTCCTCCACGATCGTGGTAACGTAGACAATTTTACCTTTGACCATGCTGCTGATATTCCATATACTGCATCCAATAACGAATATTGCTTCCAAAAATTTAGTAGTGTTATAACTTTATGAATTAAATTTTTCAAAAGTTCAGATCTCTAGTGCCGTTTCATTGCTGAAATTACACCTTGATCCATAGGCTGTATCGCTGTTGTAACATTTGGAGGGAGAAATTTACTGGTAATCAATCGATCTTCAGACGCTAGCAAGCTTTCATCTGGATGTGGAGGGGCAATGTCTAAAAGCAATACTGCTTTTTGGGTTAAGCCTTTTGCTTGTAAATGTTTCCTGACTTCAGGAACAAAATGTTCATGGAACCATCGGAGAAAAATGTCCCTTGTCATCCATGCCCCCTTCTGATTGAAGTAAACAACCGGTAAATTTTTGGATTCTGTACCCTTAAACGAGCGGGGTTTTTTAGCGTTTCCGATCATTACGAGTTTCATTTTATGGTCATCTGAATCATTTCCACAGCACATGATGGTAATGCGCTCCTTCGACGATTTGTGGCTTGGAGCTGACTTTTCTTTCCGTGAAGCAAGTGTTTTTGTTGGGAGACATTTCCAATAGAATCCTGTCTCATCGGCATTATAAATTTGATTGGGAATCAAATTTTCTTCGTCGATAAATTCTTGAAATTTCGCACAAAACGAATCTGCAGAAGTCAGATCCACACTTAGACGTTCTCCTTCAGCATTTAACTGCCGAATTCCATGGCGTTGCTTGAATCGAGTGAGCTAACCAGATGAAGCCTTAAAATCTCCCTCTAATCCTAGTGCTTCATGAAAAAATCTCTCTTTTTCCGAACACATGGCACCCTATATAGGGATACCGTCTGCTCTTTTTTTATTAAACCACTGTAGTAGAGCAGAATCTAGATCGTTGTATGTTGTCGTTTTCAGACTTTCCCGTTTCGAAAGTACAGATTTGCCATCACAATCTTTCGTGAAGGTAATGAGTTTTTCTTTGTTCTTTTTTATATCACGTACAGTTTGTACTCCAATTTGATAATCCTTTGCTAATTTGCTAGCTTATTCTCCATTATCAAGGTTTTGAAGGATTTCTAATTTTTGTTCAACATTTAAAACGTTTCGTTTTCGTTTCACGCCACTCATTTTTACCAGTAAAAAATTGCACGCTACTAACTGACGATAAACAAGACACAAAAACTAAAGGAACACGTGCGAAAGTGAGAGAAGAGCATGAGCTAGCAGGAAGTGGATGATTCATTTTTCGGAAAATTAGGGGTCCAACTGGTGGAGGAAGAAAGAAAAAAATCTATTCTTTAGCCTCCGCCGTCACGGCTCACTAGTTTCCCAGAATGAATCTCTTGATCGAACATCAACATCGATTTTACATGCATGGAATTAAACGTGGAATTTAGGAAAACAAAAGCAGGATAATTAATGTGGCATATTGATTGTAATTAATTAAATCTCAGCTCTGTTATTATAAAATTGCTAAACAAGCTGCTGGTATCAATTTATTCGGCTAATGTTTCTGATTAAATTCTCACGCCTAAATATTCGTAAAGAAATGTCTATTTCTCTAAAATGGAATCATAGTTATGAAATTCAAGTGATTTAGTAATAATTTCAGCTAACAAATATCATTAATGTAGGAATTGCATTTTTTCCGTCTAGCTTAGAAGCGTAAGTTTAATCCCTTCCTAATAATATTTTCTCACTTTCCGAACAAGCTCATTTGAATAAATGTTGTGTCAGCGGAAAGATAGCGAGAGATAACTATCACGCGCTCTCACGATGCTAATCACGTGATGCGTAGGTGCAAGCTCTCCGTTAAAACCAAGTGTAATGTTTTAATCCGGGGAGATGGCTTTTTTGAAATCAAGAAGATCGGACATGCGATGGATTGGTGAGCATAACGAGCTACGGGGGTCCCTACCCTGTTAGCACGGTGTCGATGGGCGATGGGTAACTAACCTCTTTTAACGTGGTGTAAGTTGATATTTAATTAAGTAACTAACAAACCCAAAGTCTCTCTTGTTTTATCTGTAAATAATCATACGTGTAAATATCTTTCTCATATTATATTTTAATAATAAGTAATTTAGTTTTTAATTACTGTTTCTTCTCCTTTATCTTTGGTGCATTTCCCACTAGAGTGTTCCTCAGATGAAGAATTTTTACGTGTAGGCGGATTTTTCCCACTTCAACCCTTTTTCCGCATTAATAAGATATTATTCCCATATGGAGTAATTTCAAAACAGATAAATAAGAACTTTGTATCAAATTCCCTTTTTCAAAAATCAAAATTTAATTACGATTCTTTAGTGAAGTGAATCAAAATAAAAAGGCAGTGAATTTAATTCTTTATCTTTCTTATATATGAGCAATGTTATTCAAAACAATCTTTTGCAATATTTTAGTTAAATGATACACTTGTTTCATATTTTATTAAGTGCTAATATTTTTTTATATGAATTGGGCAAATAATGTTTGAAAAATCCTCAACATACCAGGATTTCATGTTAGCGGATTTGTCCCTTTTTGTATAGTTCCCTATCAATGTAAAGAAGAATCAGTATTT
>BGPR01001121.1:272823-292661 GCA_013235015.1 Araneus ventricosus
ACATTTGCTGGTTAAGAGCATTCAACCAGAGGATAGAATCCACAATGCTAAGTCAGTAAATAGAGGATTAGGCGTTTGCTGGTTAAGAGCAAACAATCAGATTATATAATCCATAATGTTAGGCAGTAAAGGAAGGATTTGTCTAGTGTTAAGGCAGTAAAGGAAGGATTTGTCTAGTGTTAAGGCAGTAAAGAAAGGATTAGACATTTGCTTGTTAAGAGCACACGATCAGATGATAGAATCCACAATCCTTTGGCGGTAAAGAAAGGATTAGGCGTTTGCTGGTTAAGAGCACACAGCCAGAGGATAGTATCCTTAATATTAAGGCAGAAAAGAAAGGATTTGTCTAATGTTAAGACAGTATTGAAAATATTAGGCATTTCTTGTTAAAGAGCAGGGAACCAGGGTATAGAGTCCATTATGTTAATGCAGTAGAGAAACGATTAGACTTCAGCAGGTTAAGATCCATAACTAGAAGATAAAATCTGTAATTTTAAAAGAGTAAGAAAATAGATTTTGCTAATAAAGAACATTACCGGAAGATATATTCCAAACTGTTAAGGCAATAAAGAAAGGATTAGACTTTTGCTGGCAAAGAGCACACAATCAGAGAGTAGAAGCCATAATGTTAAAGCAGAAAGAGAAGATAAGACTAATTTTAAGACAGTAAAAAATTATTAGACATTTGCTGGTTAAAAGCAAAGAACCAGAGGATAGAATACATAATCTAAAGTCAGTAAAGAAAGGATTAGACTTTTGCTTGTTATTTACACACAACCAGAGAATAGGGTTCAAAATGTTAAGGTAGTAAAAACCGGATTAGGCTTTTGCTGGTTAATAACAGCCAGAGGATAGAAGCAACAATTTTAAAGCAATAAAGGAAGGATTAGACTTTTACTGGTTAATGGCAAAACCAGAGGATATAATCTATGATTTTCAAGCAGTAAATAAAAGCTTAGACTTATCTGAACAGTAGGATCAAAATTTTCTAATAGCATCAGATATCCACTGAAAGAAGCACATAGTTTAAAGTTGAACTATGCAATCCTTTACTGCCGTACAACAAATTTTATAAAGAAAACTCATCTAAAACAAGGTGAATAGAATAATATATTTGTTGCAAAGACATTAAATGAGAATCGAAAATAATGATGAAGGAAATGCAGAGAATGAAGATATCTTTTCCGAAAAAAACCTTCAATTTCAAGCATTTAGTACTACTGATAATGAAGAACATAGTAACACATTCGAAAATGTTTTCATTTTGTTAAAAAAGGTTTTCATAGGCATATTTCGCACATATAATTATACAAATATAACACGATATGTATTTTTCAATTTCATAATCTTACATATCATACTAATTACTTATTAGAATGCATAAATTCTCATAAGACTTTATTTTTTAGGAATCTAATTGCAGTTTTATACGAATATTACCTCTACTGCAAAAAAGAAACTTTCGCTATACTGGTATTAAATTCTTAAATTAATTCCGACAGTTTTTTATTTTAGAATTTAATACCGTTTTCTGTCCTAATTTTTCGTTTGAAATAACCCAGATTAGCATAAGGGGATATAACTTAGCTTTGGAACGTAAAAGCAATGTTTCATGTTACCTTTATATCAATCCTATATACTAGATTCTGTCACTATACTAGCGTTCAAATTCCTTACGAACTTTTACCTTTAAGAAGCATTTTGTTGACTCGTACTAATGCTTAAAATTCAGGAGTGAATCTATTAACCCGAGAGAACGCGCGTCTCCTTAGCGAACTTTAAGACGCGCGGGGGGTCATAGAATGACCACAAACTGAAAGTCAACCTGCTCTATTAAAAACTTTATATTTGTAGTAGGAAAAATAACGCTTTTGACTTTTAGACATTAAGAATACAGTGCTTAACATAATTCAAATCTACTCCATTATTACCCACTTACAAAGCACTGATTTCTAGAGGGTCCGTTTTTCGTGCATCTCTTTCACGTGAAAAGTTTCGTGCAAGTTTCTTGATAAATATATTTGTGAACTCTACAATTAACTGTATCATGTTATTGTGGATGAATAACTCCCAACTCTTCACAGGGATTGTCGTATATTTCGCTAGCCCTTTTGTTCCAGGTAAACGCGACACAATATTATGATAACGATTACGAATATCCTGCCTAAATTTTGCTTTCCTCCTCTGTACGCCATCTTTTGATGAAACCCATTCCAAGTTATTCACATTTTTATTTCCAGAATCTCCTTCCTCTTCAGATTCCGTATGATGTTCGCTGAAACTTTCATGAACTGAAAATTATCTCCTAAAACATCTTCTGGTCCATCGTCGAAATCTGGATATTCATCAGATCCAACTTCAGCAAGAAGTTAACTTAAATGCTCCATTTCCTTTTCGGATGTGAGAAACAGGTAAATACTTCAGTTCGGCAAGGAAAATAACGAGATGACCGTATGAGTCACGTGAAATAACTGATCTTTGGAACGAACGGAAAGACGCGCGGGGTCATTCAATAACCCCAGTAACTGATCAAACGTGTATTAGCGGTCGAAAAATTCTGAAAATACTTTCTAAATACTCAGAAAATGCATAGGGGGTGACTAACTCAGCTACTGATAAGAAAGGAATGAACAGATGGCTAGTTTTCCAGGAATCGGAGTCTTTCGAGGGCTTGGGTCATAAAATAACCCCTTCACGTTAACCCATCCTACAGTATACAATAGTTCTCGCCAGTACTCAATATATCTAATTGGACTAAACATTGATCCCTGATTCAAGGAAAGTTATGATACATTATAGGAGAGAAAGAAATTCACACTAATAAGGCAGAAGAAAAACTATTCATTCACATTTAAACAGTGATAAGGGACAAACAACAGTAGTAAACAAAACAGCGCCATCTGGGAAACACAAATCACTGCATTCTTATACAAACTCCCTTTGATTGCCACGCTCAAAATTATTTTTCTCCCTCATTTTATTCTATCCCTTTATTAGATCAGGCACAAGGTTTCATAATTTTCTGATGACTACTGACGGTTGTAGGCAGCTTTGAATAGGAGAACTTTAATTAAAGTCATCCTGTATAAGGATCGATAGCGAGACTAGCGTTCAATTACTTAAATTTCCGATCTGTTATTTACTTTAACTTTCACCTTTAAAATGCATTTTGTTGACTCATATGGATGTGTAAATTGGCGATTAGAATTTATAGAACCCACCCCTTAATATTCGATACACCTAAAACAAATTAAGAAAAGAGTAAATGCAATGTTCTCTGTTTTTTGTTATGCTGCTGCAATGGCGCGCATCTTAAACATTGTCGTAATTTTTCTAATTTCATTTCTTTTTTCAATTAAATTCTTTTATTCTTTTTAATTTTTGTATAAAATTTTTTTTCTTGTCCAGTTTTAATTCTACTTTCTTTTTTAAATAATAATTCTAAAATTTTTTTTAAATCATTGATTGTTTGCAACTGTAAATGCAAGACACTTATGTCAAAAGGTGATGATATTTCGTCAGAAAAAGGAAAAATCAACTTTATGATAGTTCTGCCTAAATACTAGTAGTGATATCAAAGAAAATACTAAAATTTGTTAAAATATTATAATTCTGGTAGAAATATATGAAAATATTTCTTTTAGCAATGAAGGGGAGTTGGAACCCTAAGTCCGTTAACCCTAACCCTGTTACTTCGACGTACCGTTTCTCAAAATCTGTTATAGATTCATGATTGAAATTTTTTATACAAGTAAAGTACATCTTTCTCATTATACTAAAATGATTTTTTTTAAATTCAAAAATTTATTTTTTACAAATTGTTTTGTGTCAGAACAAAAAATGTTAAATTGGCCACTTCAATGTACGTTTTATCAAAATCTGTTATAGATACATGCTTGAAACTAAGTAAAGTTCACCTTTCGCATTATACTGAAATGAGTTTTTGGTTCATTTTTAATTTTTTATAAATTTACAAAATATTTAATGAGACATAATGAAATTTTACCCTATTTGGACACAAAAAATGTAAAAAATAAAGTTTTGAGGTTTTTGTATAAACAACCCATTTCAATATAATGAGCAAGGTGTACTTTACTTGTATAAAAATTTTCAAAATGTATCTATAACAGATTTTGAGAAAAGGTACATCGAAGTGACAGGGTTAGGGTTAACGGACTTAGGGTTCCAACTCCCCTTAAAATATATCAATAATTTCATTTTTATGTTTCCGAACGTAACACCATTGTTAGTAATTTGCTTGTTATAACACGGATTCATATAAACGTTTTTAAGAAAGTAACAGCATTGCTATAGTGAAGTTACCTCTATATCATCCCTATCTACCAGCCAAGAAATTTACCTGATCTTAAAGATAGAAATCAAGATCATACAGAGATAGCCAAAAATAAATAAAGAAAGAAATAAAAATAAACCCAGAGTGGATCGAATACAATTAAAAACAAAACAAGGAATCCATTCTAGTCCACTTTTTCAAGGGCTAAGAACTATTCGAAATGGTTTCAAAATAACATTTGGGAAATTTTCTGTACGTACGCATTACGCCAAATATAGCTTTTCATAGCTCGAACTTCCTAAACAAAGGACCAACGAGAAGAGAACATAAAAGCAAATATTTAGTTAATTTTTAATTATTTCTTTATTTATTTTTGGCTATCTCTATATGATCTTGATTTCTATTGTTCTCTGTTGTTTTGTTTTGCTGCTGAAATTGTTCGCTACTTAAACATGGTCTTCATTTTATCTATTTTTTCCTAAATTTTACTCTTTAAATTTTATTCTATATTAATTTAAATATTTTTTTGTTCTAGTTTAAAGTTTAAATTTTGATTCCTTTTTTAAATTTGTTCTATTTTTTTGTTGATTGTTTTATGATCTTAAAGATAGTTCATATTTCCATCATTCCGTTTTCACCATTTCCAATTATTCACTACGTACAACTGTGGAACATGCCATCTTGTGATTTCAGATGATGGCTATCGTTTAGTGCTATAAAAATTGTAAGAATAAAATTGCAATTGTGTAATTTATTAATGAAACTCTCTCTGGTGGCTACAAAAGAACTTTAAGTGAATAGTTGAATGTGGAAATCACAATATTATCAGTCAATATTTCCAAAAACTGTAAGTGTTTGCATAAACCTGATTTTTTTAAACACTGATTTTTTCCCTATTAGATTTTATATACCTATAATGCATCTTTTCCTGTCTTTTATCATTTCTTCACTCATTATGTAAATTCCTCCTCAGATTTTAAAAGCACCGAAAACACAATTTTGAAAACAAATGACTCATATAGCTTACCAATCAACGACTAGATTATGGTCAACCAATATAAGATTCGTTTTTTTTTCGCTAGCGTTCGATTTCCCAAATTGTCAGACTTTCATTTATGAACTTTAACCTTTAACACTCTGACACCTAAACCGGCCGTAACAGGCCACACATCTTATATATTAGTGGGACGGATTTCGGCCGGTTGCTGTTCCGAAAGGGGGAGAAGGCGTTAAAAGGACCCTTAAGAGGGATAAGAGATGAAAAGCTTGCCATTCATATCTCCCACCTCCCGTAGTGAGGAGAAAAGTGGGAACGGAGAGGACGAATCCATTCCGCATATCAATTAGTAAGCAAACCTCCGTATACAACTGTACTAAGATTTTGAGAAATCTTAGTAGTCAGAGGCTTAAACTTAACTTCTCTCAAACTTTAAGATTTCCGATCTGGGGCCATGTGCTCACTACTAAAAATCTAAGCCTAAACTGAATTTTAAATGTAAATATCACTGCAAGTTAGGAGTCCACAAACATGGCTATCTTCAGTGGTTTCGAATTTTGAGCCTTGAAACCTACAGCCCCGAAGGAGAGATCGTACCACTAATCCACTGCAGCCTCCTTAGAAACACTGAAATCGATCTTCAGTGGTTTCGAAGTTTGACCCTGGAAACCTCCAGCCCCGAATGTGAGGTCTTACCACTAGGTCACTTCAGCCTCCTTAGAAACACTGAAATCGATCTTCAGTGGCTTCGAATTTTGACCTTGGAAACCTCTGGCCCCGAAAGCCAGATCGTACCACTAGGCCACTGCAGCCTCCTTAGGAACACTGAAATCGATCTTCATTGGTTTCGACCTCTTATTTTTACACCTCTTTTGGCTCATACGAATTAGTAAATGCACGATTCGTTTCTACCTTGTAGAACCCAATACTTAAAAAACAAATTAAGAAGAGATAGGTAAATGTAGGGCAATCTTGCCAAAAGGTGAGGATGTTCCTTCAAAGAAAGAAAGACCGTTTTATGTCAGTGCCTCCAAAATAGCTCATCGCAGCCCATTCAGACGCTCAACAGTTTATTAAATCGAGCGATCCACGCTGCCATTCACGAAAAGAATCCTACGAAAAGAGGGAAAGAAAATGAAATTTCCATTTCTCTACCGTTCCGTTTCTCTTACTTCCTCTTTTTATGTACTTTTTCTCAAATAAAGTCAGCCAATTTTGGTTTTATGTGGCTCATGTTGGAGGATGTTTTATTTGGGTTTCTCATGGGCTGAGAAGTAATGTACTTTATCTTCCCCTTGTTTCTTTGCTGTAGTCAGATTCTGAGTTGCTTTTTTATGGCGTTGTAACGAGACTGTCAGTTTCCATTTGCTCGAATGTTTCTCTGGATTGTGGCGAGGATGTATTTTTTATTCCCTTCGAGTCTATGCAAAACAATGGCGGGTAGTTTTAACGCATTGAATTTTTCATAAATTTATAAAATGCAGAGATACATTTTATGTTCTTGGATCTTTTATAACAAGAATAAATAAAAATCAGACATAAATTCGAAAATTACAAATAAGAGCATAAATTTATTATTTTAAATTAAATTTTAATACATGATCCTTGATTGCAGTAAACCTTTAGATAAAATATTTCAAACAATCTTAGTACTGTTAAATTTTGATTCGTTAGAATAACCGCCTATTTTAAGGTATCCGACTGGTTTAAAATCGTCGTTTTTGATGAAATTATCAAAATTATTTTATGACTTAATTTCGTAGCCTGTTTAATCAGCTTTCTAAAACTGTCTCACTTTTTACTCTACGTGAATTACAAATGGAGTTACAGCTGTTTTATTACCTAACTGTAAGCATTATTTTAAATGGCATAAAAACTTTAAATGCTTTGTCTGAGAGATAATATTTTTGAGGAAAACTGTTAACTGTAACAATGATTTCTCAAAACGTTATTCAAGTATTGTTATGAAATTTTCTGAGATTGTTTTCTGTATTATGCTTGATGTTTTCCTCTAAAAACTAAGGTCAATTTTAAAATCAAGTAATATTTTTAAGTGTTTAAATATAAACTAAAAGCATTTTTTATGAAAAATTACCAGTTTAGTAACTATGTTCAGCTTTATTTCGAAACTATTTTGAAATACAAGAAATATTTTAGAGCATAATACATATACCTGCCATAAAAATGTACTCCTACAAGGATTTACGTATATTTAGAATATTATTTTGTCTGTGGCTGTTAGCGTTAGGCAAATATTTTAGTCATTTTTCTTCAAATTTCTCAGTTTTTCAAAAAATATTATTTTGAAAGACTAATTTTACAATATTTTCATAGTTTTAAAACATATGCAGTTGAAAAATAACATTAAAAATATATACAGTCAAACGTCGCAAATCTGGACGTCCAAATTCCGGAATGATCCAAAATCCGGACCTTTTTCATTCTGTAACTCCCCCCCCAAATATATATATATATATATATATATCCTAACTTTTATCTACCAAATCGGCGCCCAGAGTCAGCAGAAACCGTCGTAACCACTTGGGAAGGGAAGGAATTTAACCACATGTACAACGATGTTGGACAAAGGTATTGCGGGGAGGGGGGTATTGTAATCCTAATGTTAGGATCTCAAAAGAAAAGCTGAAATTTTTGAAACTACTTGAGTACATCAAGTCAATAGAACAAGAAATTGCCAAAGATGACGCCTTTGAAGTACTGCATTGCGACGATAAAGCCCCGACAGAGTGTCAGCTCACCGATGCCGAAATATGCAATATGGTGCTGATGAACTCCCAAACTTCAGTATCCGATAGCGAGGAGAGCGAAGAAGAAACACAAGTGGAAGATAAAATACCAATTGACAGTTTAGTGGAAGAGTTGAACACCGCAATAAAAGGATTTGAGCAAAGGGACTATATTTCGGAGTCGGACATAATGGCGATACATAAAATAAAAGAGAAGTTACTTAATCAAAAACCGAAACCAATGAAGCAACTCACTTTAAATTAAATGCTTTGTAAAAATGTTAAAATTAATAAGAAATAATATTAATTATGTTTATAAATGAAAGAAAACAAGTAATAAATAAGTTTTTTTTAATTTAAATTGAATTCTGTGTTTTATGATGTTAAATTCACTTCTTAATATTGAAATGATCCAAGATCCGGAATTATCACAAATCCGGAATTGCCGAAGTCCCGACGATTCCGGATTTGCGACGTTCGACTGTATATAAGTTATTTTTCAAAAAAATGTCTCCGAACACAGTCGGATACTTTAACGCTGTATAATGTTGTTTACAGTGAATATCCAAAGCTATAATAATTGAATAATTTGAATTAAAATTGGAGAATTAAATTCGACGAAATATACAAAAATCAGAAAAACTTCCCTTTAAAGTGCCCTTCTAAATGTCATGAACTAATACGTCCGCAGGAATATTAAGACAATAATCACATTACCTCAGACAGTATTAAAATTCCAATAATTAAATTCAGCGAAATGTACTAAAATATGAAATCCCTTCCTTAAAATGTTCTTCTCTATACAGGGTGTCCACACTTATCGTAGTCCAATAGCTAATTTCTAAACCGTTAGAAATAGACATATAGTTCCAATTGGAAAAATGCTTTAAATACAGAGAAGAATTATATTTTATGTTTTCAGAGTCACTAAATATATTTCTGAAAAAAGTACGAACTCTAACTTTATATGCGGTTTCCCGGTCCTATCAGTCATATTTAGTAAAATATTTTTGACAATATAACATTTAAAACAAAAAAAGTCCCACTCTTCAGTGACTAAAACTGAGTGAGTTATGGAGCTTTGAATTTCATGATTTTTAACCAATCAGCGGCCTCATCGGGCAACTGCTGCGCATTGATTGGTAAATCGTCTGCAAGACGGCTATTGAAATGGTGTAAAGTGATTTAAGTCAGCGATATTCAAAGCCCCATAAATCGGTCAGTTTTAGTCTCAAAAGAGTAGAAATTTTTTTGTTTAAAATGTTAGAGTGTCAAAAACATTTCATTAAATATGATGGATAGGACCGAGGGACTGTATAAAAAGTTAGATTTCGTAACTTTTTCAGGAATCTATTTATTCACTCAAACAACATATATTACATTCTTCCCATAATTCAAAGCATTTTTCTAATTGAAACTATATGTCCATCTCTAACGGTTTAGAAATCTGCCATTGGACCACGATAAGTGTGGACACCCTGTATAATGAGTTAAGGTATTCGCAGGTGCGTTAGGACCATAAACGTATTTCCTTAGTAGTATTTAAATTGGAAATTTTAGTTCAGAGATTACATTAATTTTAAATAAAATTGGTCTAGCAATACTAATATTTAAGCAAGACTGCTATTGTTAAATAAGGGAAAACTATTCACTATGTGCACGCAAGAAATAGAAGTTTAACCCTTTGAGAACGACTGTCACGAGGACGTGACAGCTATCTGGCTCATTCTCTCCTGACTGTCAGAAATACCTACCGGCTCTTGTGGCGTTTAGCTACCGGCTGACACATCGGCGTAACACCAGCTTTAGTGTGATTAGGCTTAACTAGAGAATGTACGGGGCCCCTGAGCAACCACGTGCGAAACATCGCACTCTGTCGAACCGCACGTTTTCCGTACGGCTGTCCTCAAAGTGTTAAACATCAAATTTGAATTTTACGGATAAATCGGAAGTTTTTCATCCATGCAAATAATTTTACCTTGTTTACAATAATAATATTCCTGATTATCTACACTATTAAAATTCGACGCGTATGTATGTGAGGCTATCTTCTCACGGACTACTGAACGGAGAAGTGCGCGGAAAGTACCAAAAGATGGGAAATAACACAAGGAATCCATTTTGATCATTTAAATTAATAATTGACCAGTAAAAAAGATAATTAAAAAGTAATTTACAGCAATGCTTTTTATTGTTTCAGGGCAATTCAAACCGTTTTCAATGTTTAAATAAATATTTAATTGCGTCTTTCTGTTTCATTGTTGTAAACAGCAACAATGCAATTTGAATTCCTCAACTATGCAATATAGATGGCGTTGTGTGGACGGAATGTTTGAACCACTCTTTCCTTTTATCTAGGAGAGAATGTTGGGCATGTGTCACGTGGCCTCACTTCTTTTCTCCGGCAGGGAGTAAAGAATTATTCGAGATAGCCCGTGCAACGCCGGGTCATGCAGCTAGTAATGAGATAATTTCGGGTATATCCAAATAAAATCAGTTATGAAATGCATACAGACAATTAAAAAGGAGTCATCTTTGTTATAATTCTGAGATAACTAATGTAGATTTAATATATCAGTTTAATGGTTGAGTGGATGTTGTAAGTCAAATAAGATAGTCATATAAGTGATAAGTATACGAGGGTCAGTCAAAGAGTTAGTTGCTCTGCTCGAGAAAACAAAACGGAATCGAAATTTTACAATAATGGTATATGCACACTAAACTCCCATACATAATCTAATTTTCGACATAATCAACTCCTTTATCAACATTTGTCGTGGTATTGAGTAAGTTTTCTATGTCATCTGTGAAAAATTCCCATTCAACGACCATTATTGTTGTTGGGTTATCGCTATCCTTATAGCTTATTTGAAAAATTAGCTTCTGGCGGTTGTTGTATGTAGTTTGGCTCAGCCTGTATTTTTTACACATGAAAATGTTTTTCAATCCCTCCAGTGCCTGGCATATCAGCTGGTCCGGAATCAAAACATCTCGAAGTTGCTTAATACATTTTTCCAATACATATCTTTTACTCTGAGGCTGTATTTTGAAATATTTAATATCCTACTCGGTTGGACGGACTCAACAGAGCGAACGGACAGACAATTCAGAAATCCGAATTTGACAAGAATCATACGCGATGTTGCCATTTTCTACGTCAAAAAACTGGAAAAAGTAAAACAAAGATGACAGATGATAAAACAGAAGGAAAACAGCCTGCAGAAGAAGAAGAAGAAAATATGAAATTCCGGTCCGTTCGCCCGCGATCTTGGAATGCTGAGGATCACTCAAAACTGCCGGATTATTGGTGTCTTTTTCGATCTGTTGTTACAAATAAAAGTTGTCAGAAACAATAAAGCCGGAACAGATGTAGAGACATGAAATGTCAGTAATCGGGATTAGGCGGATAGCTCTATTATTTCGAAAACTGTTCTGCTTCGTATATTGTGAAGTTGAATCATATTTTTCCTGTAGAATGATATAAAAAGATTCAGTAAATATAACTAAAAGGCAACGTGTTCCTTTTCATCATTTTATAAATGAAACAGAAGGCAACTTTTGTAAATGATTACGGACTTGCACAAAAGGGTTTATCTCCGTACGTGCATCAGAAATTTCAAACGAAGTGCTCGAAATAAGATAGTTGCGCGTTAACTCAACTAACATTTTCACCTAAATTTTCCATTAAAAGATTAGGTTAGGTTAACGTCCCGTTCTAGAAGCAACACGAGGGCTATTTAGGGACGGACCTCGTAATTTTGGACCACGGTCGGATGGCGGGGACGGCGCCCCCCCCCTCGCCAATGGGAGGGTGTTTGGCCACTGCGTATGATTTGGCGTGCAGCGGGCCCCATGCACGGCGGATCGTCAGTGAATTCGGGTTTCGAGCCTGCGAACCTCCGGTCCTCAGGTTGGGACCTTACCACTAGGCCACCGCGGCCCTGTCCATAAAAAGAGAAAGAGGGGTATATAATTGTCAAAGATTTGTAAACGATCTCTTTCGAACGTGTAATAAAAAATTCAAATGCAATGTAACAAGTAAAGTTTTTGTGATAACTCCAGTTCTGAAGCTTTTTTTATCAATCTTCTATATATATAAAATAGGAAAATATGTTTGTGTGTTCGTTTTTTGGTTCTTTATGAACGCCCACACTTACGGCGACGAAATTTGGCACAGTGATAGATTAGTGCAAGAGGGAGCTAACACCGTAAAAATTATTTTAAAATTCGAATCAGATTTTTATTTATTTAATTAAATAACGAAAATTAAGCTATTTTTAGACTTTTTCGCCAATAACTTCTGAAATACTTATGGAACGAAAATTATTTTTACATCACCTTAAAGAGCAAAAATTTATCTTTTTTAATGATACCGATTTAATTGTTGTACAATATTTTCTCAATCTTTAATTAACGTTTCAAAACTCATTTTAATGTTTAATTTTTTCTATTGTTATAAAATCAAATTTATTGTTTCATCAAATCTTTTATTCGCGTGTTTTTACCTCTGTTAAATTTAAGAAAATATTGCTTTTTTTGTCAAGGTAGACTTCTTACTTCCGCTGACATTTCGTAGCATGCACGTAACTTCCGTTTTCATTTCGTAGCTTTTAACATGCACTCACACATCCAATGACGTTAGTTTAGTTACTACGCGATGATTCTTTGAAATTTTACAAACTTTCAAATGATCCTAATCAGTGTAAGTAGTAACCAAGTTATACGGTATAAATATATTTGTTCATTGTAAAGCTGTATTAGTTATTGAACTATATATTGTTTAAAATAAATGTTATTTTTCGAATTTTCTCGCATTTTCAATCAAACCATACTGTTATAAGGTGATAAAAAGACTATATTTCAAAGTTTTATTTCAACAAGAAAGGATTCAAAGAAGATTTACGTTTGTGAGAGAAAGTTAGTTACAATATTTGTAGGAAAAAAATGGAGGCAGGTATATGACAAAATAAGGATCCCGAGCAACGCCGAATTTTCAGCTAGTCATTCGTATTAAAATCTGAAGGTAAACAAACGTATGTATCTATGTCCGGCTATCTTCTCACGAACCACTGAATGCTGAAACGAGACAAAAGTACCAAAATATGGGTAATAATCCAAGGAATCCGTTTTGACCATTCAAAATTCCAAAATTATAATTAGTTAAAAATATATTAATCAAAAATGTCGAAATGAATGAATTGACATGCTGCCATCTATTGGCAGCATGGTGAATTCATTCACGACGGATTCTTTTTTCCCTATTATTTGTTTTCACATCCGGTGTTGCATTTTTTTATTTATTTAACGGAAGTTGGTATTTCTTTTTGAGCGAGCTTCTGTGTTTGGATTTATTAACAATGGCAAAAATCGATTTCTTGCTTTTTTTTCTTTCTTTTTCTGTATTAAAGTGTTTAAATTCGTAACGCTTGTTAGGGAAAGTAAGTGACAATATTTGTTGATTGTAGAGGATAACGGAGGCGGGGCATATGAATATATATGGATCCCAAGAACTCACGTGACCTCACTTCTCTCAGCCTGGGAATATCCTATTATTCCTGATAGCCCGTGCAACGCCGGGCCACACAGCTAATAATATATAAAATTCAATGTCTGTTTGTTTGTGTGCTTGAACATTATACAATTCCATACTCTTGACGGATTAGAACGTAATTTGGTACACATGTTTCTTAGTACATAAACGAATTAACTACGCAATTAAAAAGTTTCCAACTCCACCTAAAAGAGGTGAAGGGGGGTTAAAAGGTTTAGCCTTTTTCTCCCAAAACTTTGGAACATATCATCGACCAGAAACTATTTTTACACAATCTTGAAATTTAAAGATTAGCTGTTCAGTGACGCCTGTTCTATTTCTGGATGAATCTTTCTATAATTTTTAATCAATGTTGAAGATTAATTTAAACACAATTTGTAGGAATTATTTGTTTATTCCGATATCTTTCAGAATACAAAAACACGTGAGTGATTAAAAAGTTACATAGTTTTATATTTCTCTGTTTAATCGCACGCGCTCTTAAAGTTAAATTGATTTCTGTGAATATTTCCATCATTGATTTTGTGTTCACGTGATTTTAGCTTCTTAGATTTTTATATTTCACTGTTTAATTACTTTACATAATAAAAAGTGTACAATTTTCATTAGCATTCTAATAATTTTGAACAGCACTGTGTAGCTCGTGACCTTGCTCAATCAAGAATAGCTATCAGTCTTTTGGATGGTGACCTCAACGCATTCTCCGTTACAAATATCGCTGGTTTTGCTCACACTGAGAATCCTATTTGCAATACAAACAATAGGTCTGATGAGGCGATTGTCCAACAAATTGCAAACTTACCATTTGGGATGAGTGTACGGTACCAAATAAATCTGCCGTTATCATGTATGTTTCTCCCATGGCATGTTCTGGAATGAAAACTCCAAGCCGTCTTTACAAATGTTCACCAAACGGTGAGGTCAAAAACGTCGTTTAATCGAAACCTTTGAAGTAGTAATTAATTAGGTATTATTAGTTAGGAAAGTGGATACTAAAAGTTCTTAAGGATTTGTATATTAAAACTCGCAAACTAAAGATATAAAAAAAATCTGCGTTTTTCTTTTTCTTTCGTATGTATAGAACAGATAAATGCGTTCGGATCCGCGGGTACAATGGCTAATAAAGCATAAAGTAGTATTTGCAGATTGTGCACATATTAAAAATGGCAAAATTGTGCTTTTGTAGACACACATTCCAGAAAGTTAAGAAATTAGGACTTTTAAACGGTGACGAATCATAGGACAAATTTTAATTGCAGTGGTAATTAAATGTAATTCTGACATATCTGTGTGACAAGTAACGTCTTCGTGTCAATATAGACAGTAATTATAACGCTTGTATTGTGATCACATGTGCGTTGATATGCTAATACACATTTCTTATTGTGATATCATTTAAATTCGAATGCTGCCTTCTTGCAAGACTGGAGTTTTAAAAGTTCTCAGTGTATACACTGAAGCTTCATAACATCATGTGCTGGCACTGGTGGACATTCCCCAGCAAATTTTATGACGGTCTGAAATCCTTCGCCTGATTTCTTCTACTTTACTTTCTTGGTCTACTTGTCATATATATATTGTGACATCTCCCCTACCTCTTTCCCACGACAGAGAAGACCACACAGCGAAGTCCCCGGAGCAACGCAAGAGGAACGAAGTGGGAAATAAAACTAGCCGTCCTTACGCAGGCCTAGAGGGGTCCAGGGAGTGAGTGCGGTATCGTTTAGAGTAGGCCACTCGCTTGACCCCGTGTATTTTTGACCCCGTGTTAGCCAAAACCTTGGCTAGACTAGTCCCTTTTGTGGACTGCATTCTATCGAGCGTCCATTAAGACTTCGATGTCATATACCGACCCTCGGTATCTTTCATACTGATCCAGAGTAATAATTAGTCAAGCCTGACTAGAAGCATCCCTGTGGTGGATTGGTGGATTCTAACGAGCGTTCGTACAACCTTGTTATCATATACCGAACCTCGGTGTTTTTCATAACTCGCCTTGAGTTACTTCAGACCGCTGAACTCTCATAGTTCCTGAACTTTGCAATAAAGTTGCATTTCTGAGTATACTCACCGTTGGTAACTTCGACGAAGTCAAGTTACGCTTATTATTGACTCTCGCGATCTATATCCGGGACTTGTTTGTCTTCATTCTTGAATTGTATATACCACTTGTATATTGACCTGTAAAATAGCAATTTAATCAAGAAGTTTATTAAATTTAAAATGCTGAAATTCTGTGACTTCTTTATATATATATATATATATATATATATATATATCATAGGACAAATTCATTATATATATATAATGATTTCGTTGTTTTAGTCATTAAAAAGCCGAATAAAGGGCTGTTTTTCATTTATTATTTAACATATGATGAGAGTGGCGGAATGTATGTGCATCTAGTATGAAAGTTTCAAGTCGAAAGAGAAGAAAATCCCTGCGTTCTCTCAGATAAGTGATTAACATATAGACACGTGATTAAAGTGAAGGGAATATTAGCTATATTTAGTAAATTAGTCGCTGATTTCGCGATTTATGTGGGCGCGTGGAAGCGATTAAAATATTCTTTTAGTAATAAGTATGCCAAAACGTGAGATTTTATATACCTCCAGCGCGGGAAATAAAAAGAATCTGGAGTTTAAGAAAGGTGATTTTGAAATATATATATATATATATCATCCGACAATTAGGCTTCGTGGAGGGTAGGCGCCGTAAAACCAATGTTTCAACACGATTTAGCAGGTCCCAAATACTTCTGGACATTTTAATTGTTGGATTTCCATTTAGGATTGCCATGTTCAAGTCTTTTGGGGTTTCATTTCATGTGCAAAATTTTATATATATTTTAGGTCATAGAGTAATTATTTGTGCTCAATTTCATTTTATATTATGTAGCTTTACTTTATTTTGAATATATTAAAATTCAGAGTGTTTGCAATATTGACTAAAAGAGATTTTAGTTTAGTTTTAGAATTAATTAATTATTTTTGACTTTATATCTACGAAAGATTATATATATATATATTTATTTATTTATCGCAAAAGGCAACTTTCGGGAATAATTATACCTCCAAAGTTACCGTTATATTTACATTGCCTCTAAAATCGGCACAGGTTACGAGGGACGTTACTGTATATGATCTATAGATCAATATGCAATGAAAATATTCTATTTCCTACTTATTTTAACGATGGATAGATGTGGATTCTTAATCTCCTTTAAAGTCAACTTTGAAATCAAAACTCTCTAATTAAACGTGTCAAATGAAACAGTTTGACATTTAAAAACCCATTTAACTGTCTAATTTCCAGCAAAAAAAGCGAAGGACATTAACTAACGCGAACAAGCAAAGCTTGGAACAGAATCCCATTGAGCAATTCTTCCAAAGCCAAATTCAATTAACCCCGTTTAAAGTAATGTAACACAAACGAATCTATTTTTGTGTGCACAATGATCACCCTCCCCTCCCTTTTGCCTTTCTTCAAAGCAGGCGGAACCTTCAGAAGAGAATAAACACAGTCTGATTGGTTAACAGACGATGCCAGATCGCTTTGTCTAAACTTTGATGCTGTCCCATTGTTGTTGCCAAGCTTTGTGCTTAGCGACAAAGGCCCGATCACGTGTTGTTCCTGCCTGAAAGAGAAAAATTATTTTCATCAAGCTTAGCTGGCGTTTCCAATGTTGCGTTCATTTGAAGAAGATTTGAAATTCGTCGATGTCAAGATGATGAGGGGAGGGTGGTCGTGCCCCACTCTTCCGAGCTTGAGGATGAGATTCTGTTTCTATCGATATTTTCGTATTGTTTCGTTAGTATCGATTAGTCAACGAATCGATGTTGTCTTTTAGAAATAGCTTCTTTTATTATAGCGTAATTAACAGAGTGGTTCCTTTATACTTTTTTTAAGCCTCTTGTATACATAAAACATAAATAGGAATTCCAAACATCCCAAACATGCGGAATTACTGATGTGAATTCAGCAATATACAATTAGAAATACATATAAGAAATATAAAAGCAGGAATAAATAAATAATATAAGCAATATAATAATAAATACATAAAAAGTGGATAAAAGAAGAAAAATATAAAATATAGCAGTTCAACTAAAAAACAGTTAAAAATATTAGAGTCATCATTCATTTAAATGAAGAAGATTATCAAAACAATGAACGATGTTCCCAATGAAAATTTTAGCCAACCTATTTTGAACAAATCCAAAATATTGAAAGTGCTAATGTTCTTTGAAAAATATTTATCTCCAATACTTTGTATTTTGTATTAGTATTTTTTTTTCGTATACATTTTCGTATGAGAAGTGCGCAAAGAGAGATTGTTAAAAAACTTAGGAATATACTAGGATCAATCAGATGTCTCTACTACAACTAATGTCTCTGAATTAATTGGAAGCAATATTTTGTAAGAAAAATAATTTGAAAGACATAATAAGGCAAAAATTTTATATTTTCTGGTTTATGTTGTTGAATTTATAAATTTTATAGTTATGGCTTATGTTGTTGAAAGCATAAATATAAAATTAAAATAACCCTAAGCCAAAAATATAATGCGAAAAATTAAAATCAAAAAAATATATGAAAATTATTGAAAACTAGGATATCCAGGCTAAAATTATCCAAAAGTAATGGGTTATAGTTACAGAGATACTCATTAGAATTCAAAATATAATTTTTAAATGAAAAGAACACATCATTAAGTTAATTTTTAAATATCAACACTGTTTGTTGTGTACATCTTTCTTATCACAACAATTTTTTAAACGGTAATCGAGTCCTTCTAAGACCTTCATAGCAATTCTGGCGTTATTAGACAAACTGCTTGAACGGTACGTTTCTTGCGTCAACTCATCCGCAGTTTCAATTTTTTGTTGATATTCAAGGGATTTAATTAATCACGCACACATTCAACAGTCTCATGTGTTTCCCTTTTTGAGGTACCAAAGTTCCCTATAAACGTTTTACCCATTTGACGAATTTATTTCGATGTTGGGGGGACTAACATTCCATTCTGCTGGAACACAACGCTCAATTTGTGTCTTCGATTGAAATTCAGAGAACTAAAACATACAGTTCACGTTTTGCTGTGGCGTCAAAATCGTAACTAGTGAAACCTTATCAAACCCATGGAAAGCAATTTTCGCTTAATCTCCGATTTCTGACTAATGCAAACTTGTGCCGCTGAATAGTATATATGCAAAAGATCTCAGAGGATATTCCAATCCACGGAGGAGAAGTCTATCGCAATTCAACGTCTTATCTAATGAAACTTTATCAAACCCACGGAAAGCGATTTTAGCTTTATCTCCGATTTCTGACTAATGCACGCATGCACGGCTGAATAGTCTATATGCAAAATATCTCAGAGGATATTCCAATCCACGGAGGAGAAGTCTATCACATTCTTATGAGTAGTTCAGAAATTATAAACAATTACTGTTTGATTCTTTAAGTCCAGCCACCCTGGACAAAGTGAAAACAACAATATTTACAAAAAATAAGAAGAGAATCCGGCAGATGGACTTTATCAAGGTACATCCTCTGCAGGGATTCTAAATTTCCCAAAAATTCGGATACTTTTCTGTACAGAAACAGACATTGAGTTATGACTGTTTCTCTGTGAACCGAATTATCCCAAATCAAAGGAAAAGGAAAAACAATTATGCCTGTGAACCAAAAGCAGAAGAAAGGCAAGACAAAAACTTACTTTCTGCTTTGTGGTTATGTTTTTTGTGTCTCTGTTTGCTTTTTTCCGTTACTATTTTTATTATTTATTGTTTTATTGTGTATTCTGGCAATAAGTTTGAGTATTCATAGGGCCCGTTTCCCAGACGTAAAGTTGTATACGTTTTCATTAACAATATACCTACCTAGAAATTGGCTTGCATATATTTATCTTTCACGATATTCTATTTTTTTTTCTCGCGTTTGCCACATTTTCGACATTTTCGAAATCATTTTTACGGGTATTATAAAATTTTATATATAGAAAGAATAGAATTAGATTTATGTCAAGAATAACATCTACAGAATTATTATCATATCACACTGATGCGTTAGATCTTACAAAATACGAATTGCCATACATTTGTCACTATTCCTCGCTACTAGCTAACACCACTATGTGAAATTGAACCGATACTTATGGGTCACTCAAGTAAAATTCTTTTTCCTTTACGCTTTCTTCTCTCAAGTGTTTCAGTTTAATTTCTGTCGCTTTCTTTCGAATCCCAA
>BGPR01001121.1:292671-309007 GCA_013235015.1 Araneus ventricosus
GTTAACTGAAGAAGAATATTCGGAAATGAAGGTTGTCAAGTTTTCGGTGAAAGGGTGGCGTTGAGGAGCAATATGCAACCCCCCTCTTCCGAGTTCCAGGAAGATATTTTGTTTTTATCGATATTTTCGCATCGTAACAATGTTTGACCAAGATCGATGAATCCATGAAATCGACGCTCTTTTTTAAAGATGGCTGCTTTGATTATAGCCTAATTAACAAGATGGCTCCCCGTTGTAGTTTCAGCTCTCTAATTAACAAAATGAATAATGAAATAATTGAATGCGGAAGAAAGTAACCAGATTAATCATTGTTGTAAAAATACTGATTATCACTTTGTCTGGTAGCTTTCTTACAAAAGCGCTGCGATCAATGCAGTATATTAAGCGCTAGGAAGGAAAAAGTAATGTTACCGAGAATTTTGCCAAGTTGACATTGTGGAAAATCTAAGCTCATAAGAATGACTGATTTTTCCTTGACTAAGGCAAAGTAGCATTGCCATCGGCACTCATCTTTTTATTATCATAAATACTTAATATTAAAATCTGCGGTTTTCTGTTAAGGGAAGCAAATATTAGTCACTCTTTTTGTTCAGAAATGAAGAACATATAACACTCTTCGACTGACTCATTTCTAGATATCTTTTAAATGACAATGATTTCTCTTCTGCAATTCTTAACATTCGATCGGATGTAATACAGATGCTAAAACGTTCGGGTGCAACTCATATGTGTGGTTAAAAGTTAAATTTTTGCTAAGGCTTATCAAACTGAACTGTTTGGTCATACAAAGCTATATTTGAGCTTTTAAGAAACTTTTTTGTATTTCCTTACAATTTCGACTAACAAAATGGCCAAGAATGCCTATTTTTCCCGTAAAAAATTGAGATATGAGATGTTGCTTATTAAGCGACGATTTATAAAAATACGTAATTCATGTAGGTAACATAGCTATTATGTTAATGGTTAAATTTAGCACTAAATTTCCCCCAGAAGTAAACCTTTAGAACTAGACTTTATTTGCATTAAAGTCTCTCATCAGGCAGCTCCGAACTCGACTGACTCAACCCAAGAGAAATATCCCGCAATCAAAGCCTGATTGTCTGGCATAAATCCGTGTCTAAACGCTTACTATTTGATAGGCTAACCACTGCTCTACCTGTCCCGCGGAACTATTTGAATGCCGCCGGAATGAAACGAATATAGGCAATGGTATCAGTCGAAGTGTCGAGTAGAGGGGGTGGAGGAAGGGCTGGTGGATTACGATTAGGAACATTCCATCCCTGTGTGATACAGAGACCAGTGGCAAATAGGACGGCAGATTGATAGACCTGAGCCTATTGGATGCGATTGTTCCATTTGTCGAATTGCACCGCACTTGCAGAAGAGGAATCATTAGCAGGGAAACAGATTCAGTTGAGGCTATTGGATGAACCCGAAGCGAATTTCGCAGAGTTGACAATAAATGCTACATAGGTTGGGGGCTTATGGTTCTAGCTATGTAAAATATGTGGATTGTTGTAAGCATTAGTATTAATATGAGCAGCTCACCGAAGGCGATGGAACTAATAACTTTATTTACATCCAGATTATAAATTATAAAGTTTGCGCTTTTATGAAATTCAGTGGTTTCATCAATTTCAATGTTTCTAAGGAGGCTGCAGTGGCCTAGTGGTACGATCTCGCCTTCGGGGCTGGAGGTTTCAAGGCTCAAAATTCGAAACCACTGAAGATCGCCTTTGTGTGTGCAATTAGATTTACATCTCATCCTACTTTGCAATGAGATTTACATTTAAAATTCAGTTCAGCCTTAGATTTTTAGTAGTGCGCATGGCCCCTGATTGTAAATCTTAAAGTTTGAGAGAAGTTAAGTTTAAGCATCTGACTACTAAGAGTTCTCAAAATTTGAGTACAGTTGTATACGGAGGTTTGCTTACTAATTCATCTATGGAATGGATTCTTCCGACCCGTTCCTCCTTTTCTCCTCACTACGGGTGGTGTAATGGCAGGCCTTCCATCTCTCATCTCTCCATTAAGGGTCCCTTTAATGACCACTCGCCCGACTGCCTTCTCCCTCCTCTGCCTGTGTGCATGATCACGACGACAGAGGTGTGTTGCCGTATTGTTTGCCTTCTCCCCCCTTTCGGAACAGTAACGAGCCGAAATCCGCCCCATTAGTATAGAAGTTTCATGGCTGTTTACGGCCGGCTTAGGAGTCAGAGTGTTAATAAAAGAGGTAGAAAGCGGAATCACAAACATGAAGATGCATCAAAAATGTATAAAATTTATTGAAGTCCGGTATGAACAATTTTTAAAAAATGTTGTTATTTGTACATTTTTTGAAATAAATTTCTCTGATACCTAAATTCTTTTAAGAGATCATCAATTTTTAAAATTAGTTATTCATAATTTTATTTAGTAAGAAAACGTTGACCATTTCTGCATGCACAAATTTATATATATCGAACTTTTTTCCTGGAATCTCCAATTTTGATGTATAGAGGTTCGATGATTTAATTTTCATTCTCCTTTTCCATAATCAAGTGGCAGTACTCTCTTCCGTTCCCGTTACTATCTTTTAATCGGTGCACTTCATATCGATAAGAAATTTCTGATCACGATTCTTATTCATGAGTTACATATTACACTACTAACCGCCTTAGGCTATTAATAGCCTGTGGCTATGTTTGTAACTTGGCGAAACGGCGATGATAGAGGCCGAGGGACGCGATATATCTTGAAAATCGAGAGTTGTTGGTGTCATATGACTGTTGGTGACATATCTAGGGATCATTAGCCTTTATTTTAAAAAATAAATTGTCAAAATTGGTCCAGTGGTTGGGCTGGGAGACTGTATGAAGTTTCCTCCCCATAGAGAATGTACAGTGAAGTAGTGTTTCTTCGATTTCTCTTGAAAATGAAGAATGATGACGGTAGGCGACCCTTCATAACATATCTAGAAGTCATAAGATTCAAAATGAAATAAAAATTGTCGAAATCGATCCAGTGGTTGAGAGTGGAAGAATTCCTCATGTCTTTCCAAATTATTTTAAAAATATATATTAAAAATTCAGCATGGATTTTATAATCTATAGTCAAGTAACTGCAATTTTACACACATTAAATGAAATTTACATTTGACACAAAATTCCTATACCTAATATGGCTTGTGGTTCCAATCGATTTTCTTTTTCAAATATAATATCAACGATCAACTGATAGCTAATAACATGGAACATGTATCATTAATTTTTTATTCTTAACCAAGTTTTTATATATTTTTTTCTTATTCATAGAAGAAAAAAATTGTCAAAATTTTGATATCTGTATTATGCTCGAAGTCATCGTAGCTTCCCCAGTAGGAGACAAAAGCTCCTATAAATAATGCAATCTTCAAGACTTTAATGATTTTAGTCCCAACTTAAGCGGCGTTACAAAATTTGAAACAACTAGTTATGATGATGATGCCAACGTTGACATAATTGTCAGTCATAATTGTAAAATAATGATGTACCTTCGTTTCCCACCACAAGCATTCGCGTGATGAATATTCCCGAATGTATTGCCAATTAAGTACGGAAGAATCACTTCTAGGTGGTCGAAAATCCATCAACAGAGGTCCCTTGTTGTTCAAATGAATGTTAAAATATATTTAAGTGAAAAGAAACGAGGAATCATGAGGTTAATAGACTGTACTAAGTACAAAGATAGAAGTGTGTCGATTTGGAACTTCATTGCTATTATTTTCTACATAAAAATAATTAACTTTATGATGAATGGTGAATGAATAATCCATTTGTTTCTAAATCTCTATGTTAAATTCCCTTTCATAACAAATATACAAAACGTCGCATGATATATACATTATCATTCGCAGAGTACATTATTTCACTATAGTATGAATATAAAATATGCAGGACCTTACTACATTATTCGATATTCTCCAATACTCTGTGATATTGTGCATTAGTATGTGGGCATTGTAAGGCATAACGAATATTGTGCAATATTGTACAACATTATACTGTGGTGTATTTCAGAATAGCATGAATAATCGTAGAACCTTCTTTATAAATAAATAATATGTTTATTGGACGTCTTATATAGCACAAATATTTAAAACAAACACATGCACTTATATCACAAACGTTACATCACTCATTGACATCGAATTACATATCCAATCATCATTATTCTTTTCCGTTGCTAGGCAACATTAGCAAAAGACAAATTTATCGTTGCCACACTATTTTTATAACCTTTTGAAAAGAATCATGAAAACGATATTTTTAATTAATTTCTTTTTCTGCCAAACGATTTTTTAAATTAATTTTTTTTATGACCGAACGATTTTTTGAAATTAATTTATTTTATGACCAATCGATTTTTTTATGTAATTATTTTCTTTTCTTTAAATATTTTAATAATTCTACAAATATATAGTTTTTTATTCGTTACGAATATTACAAAACGATATGAGTAATGCTGTGAATATATATTTATGTTACTTCGAATAACTACAATGAGACACCGCTGAATGCTGCTGGAATATCATGAGATGGTATCTTGAATGCTACATTTTTTTAACGATTCTCATATACTGCTTATTCCAAACTGACTTAGGTTTAATTGATTTTTAAATCACTTAGTTTGGTAATCTCTTTTATATTCCTAGAGCGGTAACGTTTCCTTGTTCCTTTAGTGAATCTACATCGATAAGACGATTCTAAATTTCGACTTCATTTGTTCATTTAATGGCTGAATTTAGATAAAAAAAAACTGATGATGCGCAATTTTAAACGTATTAAATGCAATCATCATTTTGCTGTAATCATTCAGGATTCTACTTTGGAGAGACTTAAATGCTTTTAGATAAAAAAAAAAGATTTAAATCCAGTGATTGTAATGATTCCTAATAACCTACCACATGTAAATCCAAATTAGCAGGTCTCTATAAGAAATACAATTAGTCAAAATTTCGATATTTGGAATATGTTGAAAATATTATAGAGGACTACCAGCTCTTTTAGACATTGCAGTCTTAATGGCTTTCATAATGCGACTCCCTGCTTATGGCCTTCTACCATAAACTCAAAAGACTTCCAAACTGGGAAGTAACCAGTAATGATGATGATGATGACGGCGTTGACATAATTATTGGTCGAAATAGCAAAATAACGAAGTACCAGAGTTTCTCGCCACAAGTATTCGCGCGGTGATTAATTCCAAATGGATCGCCAATTAATTCTGGACGATTCACTTGTAGGTGATGGAGAATCCATCAACATAGATCTCGTCTTGTTCAAGTGATTATTAAAATCAATTTAATAGGAAAGAGTCGGGGAATCAGGAAGACAATCGACTTTACTCAGTTCCACAATAGGAAATAGCGACAATTATTTGGATTTTAGCTGTTATTAGCTTTCAGACAAAATGATTAACAATAGAATGGATTGCGAGTGAACCAGCCATTTGTTTCTCACTGTGGAATTTCCTTTAATAATTAGATGTATAAAAGTTATACGATGTTATATAATATTTTACTACATAATACAAATTAGTATTTTGAAGATTTCACCATATTATACGATAGTGCCTACCATTGCCGACATACTACAATATATTACAACTTCAAGAAATTTTGTTTGGAACGGAATCCGTATAATATGTTTATGCTCATAAGTTGTTACATAAAATTAATATATCCTACATATAATATACATAATAATAATGCCTCTAAACACTGCTACTGTAAATTGGGCTGATTGCATGAATTCTGCTTTTAAAAATAAATCACATAAACTGCAAATTCCTAAGAAAATATTATTTATTGTGTTTTAAAACACTTAACAGTGTGATCTATTTGATATCCCTTGAAAGATGATATTCGCTATATCTACATCAATAAGAAGATTACGATTCTGCACTTCATTTATGAAAATATTGCTTTAATTCGAATTAGAATCATATAATTTCCAATTTTATAGACATTAAATTCCATCTCCATTTGACTTAATACATTTAGAATTTTACTTTGGATACAAAAAAATGTGTACTTCATTATACAAACAAACGATGTTTACTTCATTATACAAACAAATGATGTTTACTTTGTTTAAAAACAAACGATGTTTACTTTGTTTAAAAAACTATGTTTACTTTATTATGAAAACAAACGATGTTTACTTTGTTATACAAACAAACGATGTTTACGTTGTTAAACAAACAAACGATTTTACTTTGTTATACAAACAAACGATGTTTACTTTGTTATACAAACAAACGAGGTTTACTTTGTTTTACAAACAAACGATGTTTACTTTGGATATAAAATTTTTATCCCTAAACAGTGAATTCAATTAATTGTAATGGTTCCTAATAACAAATAACATATATTATTAATGTTTCTCAGTGCCAAATAAGTAGGTTACACGAAAGAAAACTTATTGAAAATTCCGGTTACCGGGATATGTTCAAAACTACCACAGAGGACCACGAGTTATCTTAGAAATTACAATCTTCATGGCTTAATGATGCAACTTCCTACCATAAACTCAAAAGACTTCCAAACTGGGAAGTAATTGGTAATGATAATGATGACGACGTTGACATAATTGTTGGTCGTAATTGCAAAATAACGACGTACCAGAATTTCTCACCACAAGTATTCGCACTGTGATTAATTCCAAATGCATCTCCAATTAATTCTGGACGATTCACTTGTAGGTGGTGGAGAATTCATCAACACAGTTCTCGTCTTGTTCAAGCGATTATTAAAATGTATTTAGTAGAAAAGAGTCGACGAATAAGGAAGATAATCGACTGCATTTAGTACAACAAGATGTAGTTGGATTAATTTGAATGTTCGATGTTATTAGCTTTTAAGCCAAAATTATTAGCTGTAGAAAGGACGGAGAGTTGAAACACACGATAGAACCATTTATTTTGCGTAATTTTCCTTTAAATTCCATTCCATATTCATGCAATTAAAGCAGTAATATGATAAGGCGCAAAGATAGAGGGTTTGTATAATAATGCAAGGTTGTAAATGTATTTTTTGTAATTGTGAAATATATTCCACTTAATTTCCCATATTGAATTGATTAGTATTGTCTCATACCCTATGTACAGTATTGTAAATTAATGCAAGATATATCTATTAATAATAATTGAGAATGTCTGTCTGTGTGAGTATTGGCGCTCTACAGAGCAGACCGCTGAACCTAGAGCTACGAAATTTGGTACAAACATACTTTGGAGGGTGGGAATGTGCACCTCGGAGCCCTTTTTAAAAATTTTAATTAATTAAAAATCAAGCAAAATTTTGGTGTTTATCCTTAATAACTTCCGAAATTATTAGAGCATGAAAAGCTTTTCACCATTTGAAACTACAAATATTACCTTTTCAAAGATATCATTCAAGTAGCTGTACAATTGTTTCTCTAATTTTAATGAACTTTTAAATATATTTTTTGCATTATTTGCAACAATACTTTTCATTGTTGCAACGCAATTAAAATCATTTTCATTGTTTAAACAAATATTTAATTGCGTGTTTCTCTTTCATTGTTTAAAGCTGAGAAAATATCCTTATACATTTTGCTGTCATGCTTTATTTCATCAGAATTTTTGTGGAATCTGTAAACCAAGCTCTCTGAGATATTACGTTTATTCAGAAATATATCCAGTAAGCTGAATGATCATTGTTGCTGTGTTTTCATTTTTTATCAGCATATTTTAATCCAGCTAACATGTCTCTGGGCATATTATGAGCCGTGTAGTTTTACTTTTGAAATCAAATGTATATTTTGCAGGAGGAATAAGAAAGTGAAGTTGTCACCGACAATTTGCAATTAGATGTTGCATACAAGGAGAGTTAGTTGACTCCATTAGGGAAGTTTATGTAGACAATGAATAGAACAGGTCCAAAGCTACTAAAATATCACGGGTTAAATGACTATTACAATTTGAAACTGATTTGTTAATTGAATGATGAATTTCAAATTATGCCTAAAAGATTCAATTGAAAATATATCCCCGGCCTTTTTAATGATGAAATCAAACGCATATTTTGCGAGAAGAATAATAAGGTGAAGATGGCTCCGACAACGTGCAATTAGATGTTTCTTGACATGGTCCGGGATATTTATGCAGACAATGAACAGAACAAGTGAAAGCCACTAAAAGAACAAATGTTAAATATCTACAACAATCTGAAGTTCAAAATTACGTTGTTGAGGGAACTATAAATATCAAATTATGCATAAGAGTTTCGGTTGCAATTATATTCCCGGCGAACTAGCTGGTCGCCGAAGGCGGGTAGTCTACAGCAGTTAATACTATATTACATATAATCGTGAAATATTATTCGATACTGTTTTTGTTGCAACATATTATACGCTGTTGCATTTTTAGTTTAGTGTTATTTAGTTGGGTTGACTTTCTCTTTCTAAGCCACACTAGGGCTAATTTGGGACAACACTACGCCATTAACTTATTTTCTAACTTCCACACCACACTAGAAGAAGAAATTTCATTTTTAGCACCACCCAGGGTCATTTATACCAGGGATCTATAGTGGAAACTGTTCTCTAATCCATGACTTATTTCGATGACAACATTATGTCATGAGGCCTTGTTGTCCACAATTGTTTCAATTATTAATACTTTATGATATGATACAATAATAATTACTAATATAATAGCCCCGAGCCCCAATTTTCAGTAATTTTAAATTTAAAAGAGTAATTGTAGTTCTAATTTCAAATTTAATACCTCAAAATAGTGAAATAAAATTGTCTATCGATTGATATAATATTTATCTCGCCATGATCAATAGTTCCCGAGAAATTTTAAATTATATTAATCCTATATTTCAAATTAATTTCCGTTTTTTAATAGAAAGTAGTAAATTACGTCAGTGGTATATTATGCGCGTGAGTTTGGACACCAAATTGTATCTGAATGCAATCGAGGCGAAGTTGTTTTCTTGCCAAGAATTAAATTAGCCACCTGTGACGTGAATCTACCATTCGTTCTCAACTGCCGCCATTTCCCGTTAATTCCAGCTTACACAATGACTATCAACAAATCGCAGGGGCAAACTTTCGATCATGTTGGAATTTACCTCGATGAACCTGTCTTTTCACATGGACAGCTCTATGTTGCACTTTCAAGGTCTAGGATTCCCAATCACGTTAAAATTTACACAAAGACATCTGAAGTACAAAGAAAATTATTAAACAACGAAAAATACTTCACACGGAATGTTGTTTTCCAAGAGGTTTTTTGAATAAAGAAATATGTAAATAATATGTAAAATAAAAAATATATATCCTGTCCTAAAACATATGTTTATATTATTTGTTTTCAATCAATGTTAAACATTTCTCTCGCATATATATCTATTTAAACACGTCAAATTTGACGGGAAATCTCTCGAATGAAGAGGCAATTTGCACCCATCAAACCATGGCGGGTGATTTTCTAGTATATGATAAGGGTTAATATTGAACAATATCATGAGCGTTTTAGGATAATGTACATTTTTGCAAATCATTGTTGTATATCGCACACTGTTCATGGTAGCGATAATTGTAGTTGTTCCACAAATGTTAATCATTAATTAAAGCATTTTTGGAATAATAAAAATAGTTCCTTAATAATAATCTGTTGACTAACAATTATTTTTTGAAGGATGAATGTACATAACAAAAATGACATTCAAAGTTATTAAGAAAAAACATTTATTATAGATTTAAGGTCGTAAACATTGAAAATAATAAAAAAAAACTAAATATGTATTATATGAAACAAAAATTGAAGTGATAATAGATTTTAATCCTGTCCAGTTTAGGGAAATTCCAGTTGAATACATTGCAATTTATTAAGAAGAAATTAACAAATATAATATAAGAAAACTGAGGTATTAAATAATTTAATATCGTTCATTTCCCTTTAAATCTACTTTATGTTAGTCTCCTTTATATGTACTTTTTGCTTTTGAAACAAATTAATGATTCATTCCTCCTTAGATTTTAAATAATCAATTTTAAAGTTCCTTTTTAAGTTACAGAAATAACAAACGAAATGAAAAACTGCCATTTTAATACATATAAACGACTGTTATATTTACAGTAATTGCCTTCGTTTTTGATCTATAAACTGCTTTATTTTTTGATTTATGAGTTTCATTACGACGGCTGTTAACATTTTATTGTGGAAACAAATGCCAAACGATAAAAAAACGATGAATTTGTTTTGAAAACAAATACCCAACAATAAAAGGCGTTTTCATCATTAAAGAAAATAACATGAAAATTATTTTTATCTGTTTTCCAATTATGAAAGGTTTTTCGAACATCAAAAGATGAAATGATCATTTACTTCATATAACCTCAGGGAATTAAAATGTAGCGATTGATTTTTTTTCCTTCTTAATTTAAGTTTTATTATTTTGGATTTTCAGAGAAGGCAGTAAGAACAATTATTTTATTCTTCTTTTGTTTTTAGAAATGGAGTAAGACTCCACATCCAATTATGATTGAATTCCATTTATTAAATATAAGTTTACTTAAGAAATTTTATTTACTTTATTACAATATATTTTAAGAAAAAAAATGAAAGAACCTAAAATTGAGAATTAAAGATTATTAATAAACATTCAAATAGACACCAAAGAATTTATTTTATAAATAATGAATGCTATGCTGAGATCTAAGAGCGAAGAATTAATTCTAAACATACAAAATATTAACACAAGAACAAAGAAAATAACATTATATATAACTAGTAGTTTGGTGAACAGTAAATCTCGAGTACCAAGGGAAAAAAATCTGAAATCTGAAACGCCTAATAGCCAATGTTGGGCTTTGTAGTCTTCCGTCAACGGACGAGATATCCATCGAGGATAAACTTTATATCCATCGAGGATAAACTTTACGGAATTTAAAATGCTCGACAATACACTTATGCTGTTTTCCATATAAAATATCCAGTTCATATGTAATTTCATCTTCTTTGTGTAAGAATACGTTAATTCACGCTTACGTTCATTCATGCGTTCATTTATACGTTCATTCACGCATACGTTCATTCATACGTTCATTCTTGCGTTCATTTATACTTTCATTCATGCTTTCATTTATACGTTCATTCATACGTTCATTCATACTTACATTCATACGTCCATTAATGCGTTCATTCATATGTTCATTTATACGGTCATTCATACTTTTATTTATACGTTTATTCATACGGTCATTCATACGTTCATTTATACATTCATTCATACTTTCATTTATACGTTCATTTATACGTTCATTCATACGTTCATTTTTACGTTCATTCATACGGTCATTCATACGTTAATTTATACATTCATTCAAACGTTCATTCATACTTACATTCATACGTCCATTAAAGCGTTCATTCATATGTTCATTTATACGGTCATTCATACGTTTATTTATACATTCATTCATACTTTCATTTATACGTTCATTGAAACGTTCATTCATACTTACATTCATACGTTCATTAATACGTTCATTCATACGTTCATTCACATAATCTCAGCAGTTGATGGACTTCTCTTGAGGTGGTACGTTCGAACGTGCTGCACATCTCTGCGATATCTTGACGCGGAAAAGCATTTTCCCCATATAACTTCGTGCAACTTCCGATAAATTTCAGTGCAGATACGCATATTAGCCCACAAAAAACCAATCACTGCACGCATTTCGAATTAGGACGCCAGCTGCAGGTGCTGAGACGTATTCATAACTGATGAGCAAACAATCTTGAACTGCTGCGTCTAATACGCTACGTTAGGGCTGCAGATAAATGTCTTCAGTGTTGGAAAAAACATCAACAAATGCCCTTTTACCAATATTTTTTACGGAAGAGTGCAACTAACTTTTTGACTGACTTACGAATATACCAGTGACATTTTTCTAGCTCGCTCTGATTTTAACCCTTTGACTACTAAAAGTTCTCAAAAACTGAGTACAGTTGTATACGGAGGTTTGCTTACTAATTGATCTGTGGAATGGATTCGTCCGCCCGGTTCCCCCTTTTCTTCTCCCCACGTCGTGGCCTTTCATCTCTCGTCTGTCCCTAAGGGTACCTTTAATGAGCAATCGCTCAACTGCCTTCTCCCCCCTTTCGGAACAGCAACCGGCCGAAATCCGCCCCACTAGTATACAAGTCGCATGGGCGGTTACGGCTGACTTAGGAGTGAGAGTGTTAAGTTATTGCGTTCACAAATATGCAGACGGACATAATTCCAGAAAAACTTCTTTCTTAACGAGGAGATTCATTATAATCTAAAAGCTGAGTTTTTCGACTATTACAATACTTTCTTTACTACGAGAAATAGAAGAAAGTAAAAAGTAACTATAAGAAGGCGTGCCGTATTGGTTTAGACCAAGAAAAACTATGAAGCGTCTATTTATCTTCAATTTCTTCTAATGTAACGAAGAGAGCATTCCGAATCTTCTCACGTTCGCGCCCTTCGATGATGCCGGAACCGTTAAGGTTATGATGATGCTGACGATGGAAATGATTACCAAGTCATTTGAGATTTCCTTTCGTTAGAAACTATTTCCTTGCTGCTTTTCCAGGAATAAAGAGCAATTTATTTCTCGAAAACTATTGCAGACATTTCTGCTGTTAAAAGGAGTTTATATGTGGAGCATTGAGCGTAATAAAAATTTTATTTCCGGAGACTATACTTTCAGACCACATCCAGATTCTCTTCTACTGAATGTTTAAGGCATTGCATTACTTTTTACTCCAGCAAATGCTCAATTAATGATTCATAATTTTATACATCCTTTTCTTGTTTGGAAGCAAACCAGTGAAATGTTCTTTCCCCAATTTTTTTGTATACTTCCGATGTGTGACACCTTCTATATTCTATTGTTTCGAAACGTTTGTATTTTATCACGTCCGTATGCTTGAGGATGGGCAAGACAGATTAAGAGATTTTCATTCCATAAATTTCACTCAAAATTCGAAACAAATCTACAATTTTGAGAACGGAGCAGTCTTCATCTTTTCAGATCTTTGAGTTTATGTGTTTTCGTGTTCACATACAGACAGACATAATTCCAAAAATTTCTTTTTCAGACAGAAGAAGGTTTAAAACGTGCAGTTCATTAATATCGTGATCGAATTGTCTGACTATTAAAGTCGTTTCTCTTCCTTTATATCATATTCGATATTCGAGGAAGTAAAGGATAAAACAAATGAAGATGAACCATTCTACCAAGTATTCTACACATTCTTGTATACTGTAATATTCGTAACGAATAATATATATATATATATATATATATATATATATATATATATATATATATAATTATTAAAATATTTAAAGAAAAGAAATTAATTAGATAAAAAAAACCGTTGGTCATAAAAGAAATTAATTTTAAAATATCGTTTGGCTGTAAAAGAAATTAATTAAAAAATCGTTTGGTATTAATTATTTTTGAAGGTTATAAAAATAGTGTGGCAACGATGTATTTGTCTTTTGCTAACGTTGCCTAGCAACAGATAAGAATAATGAATTGAACATGGAATTCGATGTCAGTGAGTGATATTACGTTCGTGATGTAAGTGTATGTGCCTGTTTTACATGTTTTGTGCTGTGGTAGACGTCCAATAAATATAATATTTTTGATAAAGAAGGCTCCAGGGTTCTTCATGCTATGCTGAAATACATCACAATACTAAAACAATATGGCGAGTTTTGCGCTGTGTAATATAGCGAGGATATCCGAGCATGCATTACAACCGTCTTCTTTTCCACCGATTATATCCAAAAAATTGGCACAGGTATTTAATTATTGAGTAAAGACCACATGCCAAATTCTATTTTTCGATGTCATTGTGTTTAGGAGTCATCGCGTTCACACAGATGCGAATATATAGATCGACATACGATCGACGGATTTCATTCAAAATTTGATAAACTTCTGCAAATTTGATGTAAATATCACATACCAAATTAATATCATCTGTCTGCGCTATTAGCACAAGATATTGTACGTTATCTCCAAGACATTGTTCGATATTCTGAATGTCGTACGATATTGGAAAGGTATTGTAACAATATCGTATATCATCTTGTGCTCTTGGGGTAGCTCAGTCTATTTCTGAGTCATCTTGTTCAATAATAGAGAGATAGAATTCGAAAAAAGACTTTTGTAGCACTGAGGGACGTCCAAACCGTGGAGATATATCAAATTCTCATTGTTTAATTTTTCGACAATTATAATACGAGGGGGAGCCAGAAAGTAGGTAAAAAAACTGATATCAGAGTTCAGGAATAAGTAGTAAATAATTTCCAAATGTGTCTATAAATGGCAGCCCAATTCAACTGTAAGATGTTTATTTCGAAGTTACAAAATAACTGTTGTAAACATGCGCAGCTACATTTCAAAATGGCGACTGTGGTCGAGAAGTGTACGCTGGTAGAGCAGAGAAGTGTCGTACGTTCCTTGTGACATATTTCACAAGGAAATGCTTTTTGTTTCTCCAATCCCACACTGTATCGAAACTTCGACATTCAATTCGAAGAAAACGTCCATGCCCATTGACTCGAAAAATTGTGTTAAATCAAGACAATTCCAGGCGTTGTACAGTTATATTAACTGAGGAGAAAATCGACGAGTTTCGTTGGCAACGTATGCAACATCTGCCTTACATCCCGGAGTTAGCTCCAAGATTTATCACCTGTTTGGTCCGCTGGGCAGCAAGTGTTTCGCGACTGATGCAGACGCTGAACATGAAGTATATTAATACTCCGAGCGGAGCAAACCTTTTTATGTTCAGTCCAAAAGCAGATAGATCGTATTTATATGTATATTTTCTTAAAAAATCATGTATTAGGTATTCTAAAGATTTCAGAGATATAATTATATACAGGAAAGAGTGGTTCATTCAGTGTAAAAGTTAAGTTTTCTAACCTGACAGCCAAAATTTCAAAATATTTGGGCACTCACAGGGTTAAGTGGATGAGAGAGCAGTCCAAAAATTTATTCAGCAACTATTGGAAAACTGATACAGAGATGGGATAGATGCATCAATTTAAATGGCGACTATGTAGAGAAATAAACAGGCTTTTCATGTAAACATCTTGATTTCCTACTTTTTTATTGGCTTTTGTAAACTACTTGCTGACTTACCCTCGTATTTTAACTTTGTATAAATTCCGTATACAAGGAAGTAAAATGTGAGGGAGAGTTTGCATCATCATCAGCTAAAAGAAATTTTTGTTGGCAAATGCATTGATTTTGAATTAGTATTCGATTCTGTACATATCTTGCTGATAATTTTAGATATCACGCCAAAAAATTTATTCTTTCAAGACATCTTAAATTTACTGCCAGAAAACTTTCCTTCATTCGACACATATCAAACGCTGACTACCAAGTCTTCTTTTGTCAGTTTCTGATAGTTTTAAGAATTATTAGATAGTTTTATTAAAGTGTTCGTGAATAACCCATTTTATTTGACCTAAAGTATTGAATCTCCATCCAGTTTTGAAGCTTTCAAACATAGCAAGTCTAAAAGATCTCAAATTAATCTTTTGCATACGCAGTTTTATAAATTTCAGAATACTTAAATTCAGAAACCTATCATAAACCTTATGACTAATTATAATAATTAATTATTATGATATTTAATTATATGATAATAATATTACGATATATATAATTATATTATTATAGTATATGATAAAAATATCATATATTGTATGATATATATATATATATAAATATAAATATTATATATTAAATATGATATTATATATTTATTGTAATAATGATATTATGATATGATAAAAATTAATATGATAATTAATGGTGTAATTCATAATGTAACTTAATTCTTGAATAGCGAAATATATCATCTTAATGCGCCGCGTTTGAAATATTAATTCTGCATTCTTTAATATTTTTTTTACATAATGTTCAGAGGCTGACATACTCTCTATAATATGCTTGAGGCGAAAAACTTAACGTGATAAAAATCAATAAAAATAAACTAGTACTATGAAGAGTTGCTTTATAGTACTAGTACGGACGGACATTCTTGCTGTAAATTGTGTGACATCAAAATCTCTACGCAAATAATGCAATGACTTGAGCAGTCCGGCTAGATGAAAACAAAACAGACGAATCAAGATTATTACATCATCATGTTATGATGTTTCAGACTAGGAGTTTGAAAATTTTACTTTTTTTTTCATCTGCTGTACTCATTACAGAACTCAATCATGTTTACACATGATAACAAAGCTTTCGATAAATCACACTGATAACAAAGC
>BGPR01001122.1:0-25300 GCA_013235015.1 Araneus ventricosus
GTTCAGTTTTGAAACTAACTCCCTGCGCATGCCTACTAGTGGCAATGCCTGTGCAAGGAAGGGACGCTCCGAAACTTGGCAGTTTGCCAAAAACAAATTCTGGAGTGATTTTGTAAGGAAGCAAACATTTAGGGAGTCTCGCCAGGTCCTGTTGCGCAAAAGAATGAGCAGAGGATTTGAATTTGTTTTGTTCCTTCAAACCACGTGAGGTTCCAACTTTGGTTTACTTGCGACGGAAGTTTATTTGACGTCTTTTATTATTCTAGTTTTCTCTACATGTGTTAGGAGTATACGAGAAAGTTTAGGGGAGACCACTCCCGCTGGTTTTATCCACGCGGGGGAAAGGCAAACAGCAGCTTTTTGGGAAGTATACGAGGAAGTTTAGGGGAGACCACTCCCGCTGGTTTTTTATTGAAAATTATTTCAAAAAAATCAATAGATTAAACTGAAGGAGCGAAACAGAGCGAAGGGAAACTCTCAAAAACCGCTACTGACCTCTAGAGTGTTGAGAGATTTGACGAAAAGCGGTTCACTGGCCAGACGGCGCGGAGTAAATTTGTCAAGTTACGCGTCCTGGGAATGGCGCATCTGGGGCTCTATCACGACTCTACCAGCAATTATTCGCACCGAATAGTTCTCGCTCGCGAGCACTCAAATACAGCAAGAAAATAGTCGCAACCTTCAATTTAGATCTATCACCGACGCCGAGTGAAACCAAAGGGAGTAATTTCCCACCGTTTCCGCGAGTACGAGAAGTGGAAGTGATCGACCAATCAAAAGAGAGCACTCTTTCCGATTTCGAAGCAAAAACAAACAAATCAAGCCATAATACGTCCAGTGCTTATGTATGATTCCCAAGTCTGGGGATCAACATCACTAATGAACATCAAGAAATTGCAAGTTTTTCAGAACAAGCAACTTATGCACATCGTTAATGCTCCATGGTATGTCCGACGTAAAGTCATTCACGACGACCTCAAAATTGATCCTATTTCGGAGTTTATCAAAAAAACCTCGACTCGTTTCTTTAATAAAATTCCCCAGATTCGTAACGAGCTGTTGCAAATACCAGCTTATGACCCTGCGCTCCCCAGTTCAAGAAAACGTCCTAGAACTGCGATGGATGCGGTCTTTGTTAACTTCCCACAAGTCAAAAGACTTAGAGCAGATGCAACTCCTACCAATCTGGGTGTTTAAATTTTTTTCTAAATTACCTTTTCGAACTTTGTTAGCTACGTTGTGCTACGCGCGATTTTTCTGCATTACCCACCACTTTTTAAATTATCTTCCAATTTTCACGTGCTAAATGTTTAGCTTTCTTTTTTATTTGCCATGCCAGCAGCAGTTTCTTTGTTGAGGGTTCAACGGTCAACGTATTTTTCATTTAATTAATTTATTCCCCCATCTTTTCTCTCCCCTTATGAACCATTGCTTTCTTGGAAGCAATCAGTGAGCATGGTTCCTCTCTTTTTGTCAACTTAATTATCTCAAAAATCTTCACTCGGTTATGTCAAAATCTTTAATTAAATTCCCTTTCCTAAATTATGATGTGGAGGTGCACGTGATTTTTTTTCACAAAGCGGGACTCCGTAATCTAACCCACGTTGACGTTGACAAACAAATCGACTGTCGAGTCGGCCCGTGAAGTATATTGTTTTAATGAAAACTACTTACTTTTGTTCAAATGGTTGTAGTCATGCAGTTTTTACAGCATAATCAAACATATGATTTGTTAGATAAGTGGTTAATAAGTGAAGATTTGTGCACTGTTCACAGACAAATCTTTGATATTTCTCGAATATAAATTTTTCTTCCTATTGAATCGTGTTTGCACACTTTATGTCATTGTTTTATCTGTTTATTTCTCGAATATGACATGCATAGAATGAATTGACTCTTTCTATGAATGCGCTTTGTTATGCAATAAAATATGTTTTGGTTTTTTTAATGTTTATTTTCAATACTACATCTATAATCACTGTATCATTTTGCATCTAATAAAGACAAATACACTCCAGAGAATACTTCACGTATAAAACATCAAAATAACATTTTTGAATATTGTTTACAGTTGTTTTTCATGAAATCATAGGTAAATAAATGCTCTTATCAATGAAATATGATGTAATCAATAAGTGTTTAAGCAAGGAACCCTTCTTGCGCAAGAGCTAACATCAAAACTAGAGTCATCATTTAAAGTATCGCGAAACAAACAACACAACCTCCTCACTAGCGAAAAGTACTTCTCGCTTGCCTTTAGCGCGGTGAGAGAAAACGGTTGAAACTCGCTAGGGATTTCGGTACCCAAACGATTTCGAAAGCTTCGTGTTAACGTATTTAGATGACATCGCGAAATGTGACGTCACGAGTGGGAGAACGGGTCATTTTTTCGCAACAGAATGGTTGTCGGTAGAATCGTGATAGAGCTCCCGGTCCAATTCAGACCGGCCCATAAACTCGTTACGACGCAAGTAGCTCGGGGGTGGTTACGCATTGCCATTAAATATCACAAAAGCCATCACCCCTGTCCTGACTTGGCAACGGGTCTGGCCTGAATGACTGGCCGCCAATGTGGTCCCCGCGCATTACCAGCCCCCATGAGCGGCTACGCGACGACCCCATTTTACTGGGGTATGACTAGTGATGTAAGCCGTCTACTCCGATCGACCTGATCCGATCCGCACAGGAACGCACTCGATCCGATTCCGACCAAAGAAACGAATCCGCTGAAAAGGAAAGAATCGCCAATGGAACGAACTGATTCCGTGCTGATTCACTGAATCCTTCGGAATCACGAATCGATTCCGGATTCACTCGATTCCCCTTTTAATCACTGATTCCAAGGAATCGAATCATTGGAGCTTGCAGAAATTAAATCTTGCTTTTCGCAAGAGAGAATTTTCCTGATGTGCTACTAAAATTGCTTGATGCAAAAGGCACCAATTTTTGTGGGAATTGTATGGCATTAATGAAAAAATCGATGGAGGTTAATATATAAATTTGTTTAATCTTCCTTCACATATATGCGCGTTATCAATATATCACTTAAAAAAAATTCTACTATCGGAATAACTTTCTCTTCTAACCAGAAAGAAATTTTAAACATCTGAAACTTTGCAAAAAAAAAAAAAAAAATCTGCTGTACTGTAAATATATTTTAAAAATTGCTAAACTACTTTTTGATATACTTCTTAGTAAAATAAAAAAAAAAGTTTTTATAATTTTTTTCTTTTCAACTCAAGATTACAATATCAAAAAAAATCATTTCAAAAAAGTTGAATCTATATAAAATGAAATTATAGATTTTTTAAAATCAATTTAAGAGAAAATGCTGAGTCGGTATTCTTTTTCTAAAATAAACAACCATTTAGGAAAGCACTTAAAATTGCTAATAAATAATATTTCTGTATGAGAGAATTCTAAAGGTTCCAAAAAAGAATATTTACTTTTGAATTGAATACTTGTATATATGGGGGAATTCAAATTAGAATATAAATTATTTTAAATTTTTGTACGATAAATTAGGGTTTGAAAATGAAGAGTAAAAGATATAAAATGCTTAAATTATATATAAAAAAATCTTATAAAAAGATTCCCTTAAATTTGAATTCTTATAAAATCAAAAACAAAGGAACATCCTGTGACCCATTCCTTGACCAGAATCATCGAACCTGCGACGTTAGAATTTGGTAATAAATTGGCTAGAGCACTTCTGAATGCGAATGTAACTGCACATTTACAAAAAAACTTTAAATTTTAGTATAAAATTGAAAAGTAGTTAACTAACTGGCATTACATTTTATCAATGATATTAACAGATTTCAATTATTGGCATTTGATCTGATAAATGCAGACAAATTCATTAATATTCCTTGATGATGATTAAGAGATTTTACCTCACATGGAGTTCATATGATTGGAATTTAATTACAATTAATTAATAAGAATTATTATCAATTTAATTAATTATCTAATTAAAATTATAATACTATTAATTATGATTCACAATTGTTTTCAAATAAAGTCCAATAGTAAAAAGACGTTATTACTGGGCAATTAAGTGAGCAATACTTACGTTTCGATCTGGAACGAATCTCGATCCGTGAGTCCGAATCTACGAAGTGAACGAACTGGATATATCACTAGGTACGACCTGCTATCGGAGATGGGCCCTAAGAGCCACACCACCATTACTGTATCCACTAAGGGAACGAGAACTCATACTTATCCGGCAGCTTCTCGTCCGTAAACTTCGCAAATGGAATCATGTGATTAAATATGAGATTATTATTTTAAATTTGAAAGTATTATTTCAAATCATACATTTTTAAATTTCTTTAAATTAAAGAAAAATTGTGCAGTTACTAAATTGGTATCATTAAAAACATATATATTTTTTTTTTAATTTTAAAATAACGTAAAAAAGTCATCTTTTGAGATGATATTTTGAAAAATACGAGAAAAACTGTAAAATCCTGGCCTACTTTTTATTAACTGTGACTTTAATTATCTTTGACTTGAAAAGTTGATAGTGATTCTACTCTCTTGTTTTAAAGAGCATATGCGCCAAATACCAATATCGAGCAAAATGTCGATTTTTTAAAAAAGACAAAATGATATTAATCTTTGTATACATCATTGTAAAGCAAAATTTTATGGTTAACCATACCATCAAGACAAGTAAAATCAAAGAAATAAGAATTTGTGTAGAATATGTATTAGATTTTTGTAATAAACTTCACCACGACAGGACGAGTACTGCTATTAATTTTATATTTTGTTTGTAATTCATGCTTTTTGGTACGCATATTTTTACTATTAATAAAAGCGCATGTATGCAAAGGTGATTCGTCTGTTGGCGTTCTGCCAAGACACGCCGTTAAAAGCCTAGAGTTAGCAAATTTCCTACAAACCTTACTACGACGGTGGCAAAAGCACACCTCTTGCAGTGAGTTTTAAAAACTTAATTAACTAAGACTTAAAGAAAGAGGGGTTTTTTTTGGGTCTTAAAGGATAATACCCTGAATATTATCATTTAAAATAATTTCTACACTGTCTTATATATTTTTTAAAAAATTATCTTCAAATGATGAAGTAGTCTAGGTTGTCGTGTAATTGTTTCTTAAATTTGACAATTTTTTTTGAAAAATATTTTATGTATAATTTACAACAATGCTGGATTGAAAATCAAACCAATTTACGGATTCATCAAATCTTTAATTTAATAGTTCTCTTAATGCTTAATTGATGTATCTCTTTATGTTAAAAAACGTAGATATAAAAAAATTTATTTTATTATTATAATATAAAATCCTTCTTTGTTGCAATGAAATGCCATTTTCGTTGCTCCAAGTATTTTTTATGCGCCACTCTCTGATAGAAACAAAACAGAAATGCAACATTTCGTATTATTTTGCCACTAAAGAAGCACCAAAGGCATTAAGGCATCAGTTTGTAACATGAAGCTTACTGTTATTTTGTCTCCAAGAAAAGGCGCAGGTCTTTCTCTAAGGGGTCACAACTGACAAGCTGGCTACTTTACCACTGACAAAACAACTAGCCATTCCTGCAATGTTTAGGTTACTGAAGACTTAGGGAGTTTCAGGGTTAGAGACGTCACTTTTCCAGTTGTTAACGCGAAAAAGTGACGTCTCCAACCCAACCGGGGTACCAGAATAGATCCATATTCTCAAATTTTGTTATTTGCACATCAGATCTACCAATCTAACTTAAACTAAGTTTTTAAATGCATTGGTTTTGCGCTCCCCTGTTCTCTTGCTCTGCGCCATTGGTATGGGGCCAATCTGCCACCCCCTCGGTACGGCCCCGTATCTTCGAGGCATTTGACCTACTGCCTAACGTTGTCTGGCAAAATCTGTGTAGACGGATGAAGCCAAGGGGGGTGGGGTGGATGACACTAGGGTGTGCCTGGAAAACAAAAAAGATTAATCAAGTGGTACGCAAGGAAAAGTTTGGGAACCCATGCTATACCATGAAATAAATTTAAAAAAAGCGCCATATTAACAAATATTATTTTAGCATGTGTTGCTATTCACTTATGTTGGAAAATGTGTTGAGACCATTTGTACGAAACGTCTTTCCACTCGTTACAGTAAGCACCGTCGAACTTTCTTGGAGTGACAAAAAATACCGCCGATTTGAATCTACTAAATAACTACGAGGTTCAATAATTGTGCAAAGAAGGGTTGACCTCTAAGCACAAATGGATAGAATATATCTGTAAGAGGCCGGTAATATCGTTTCTGGCTCTGTGACGTCATCGTACCAGGTAGGCGCGCGTGATTGCTGTGAATTCATTTCATGTAAGGTTATAAATAAGAAAAGAAACGCGTTTAGCTAGGAGGTTGATTCTTGCATTTAAAAAAACTGAGGAGTATTACTAGACCAAACGGAGACAATAAAAAAATATTTAGTCAGAATATAAGCAAAAATCGGTATTAAATTGAAAATTTCAACCCGCATGTTTTTTGATTATACAGCAGAGTTTTCTTTCTCGAACTGTAAATGAAACTTACAGAAATAATTTACAAACGTAAAAGAAACACTAGTATTAAAATTTGAACAAAAATTTGGATTATTACGGAAAATATATACTTCTAGAAAATAATGTTTACCTGCGCATGAAAATGTAGCCCCTGTACATACCGTCAACAGATGGCGTCATCAAAAGCTACTTAAATAAAACATAAGAGTTGGGCATTGAACTGCGCCGTAGATTATTATTGAACGGCGGAGAATTATAGGGCTATGTTTTAGCTAATATGTAATTTAATTAATTAATAATCTTTAATACAATATTTACACTAGAGGATGGTTGAGAATAGATAAATCACAAGCTACCACAGACCCGTGATACATGCGATAAACTTGTGATTTATATATTCTATAAACCGTTATACCACTGCTGTAAAATATTGTAATAAAGAGATTGATAATTAAATTCAGATATTAATACGAAACGCTTGTTTTGTGATTTTATCCTCAATGTTTCTTACGAAAAAAATCTTATGGCGCGGGATCCGAAACCGCGAATTTCTTTATTCTTTTTTTTTTAAAAGATACTTTTATTAATTTTCTTTGCTTAACTATTTAAACTATTTATTTGGCTTGACATTATAGTGTTCGGTAATTAAAAAAAATGAATTTTTAAAATATTGTAAAATATTGATCGAACTCTAGTTCGAAACATCATATACGATAATGTTTAGACCAGCGGCCCTCAACTTTTTCGACACAGCGGCCCAGCATGTGGACCTCGGATAACGTACATTAGTGGGCCGGAATGCTAGTCAAGAGTCGAAGTCAGGGTAGCTTCCAAGAGTCGTCATTATTTTATTTTCGTAGCAAGCATACAAAGAGAAAGTATTGTAACGTCGAAAAATTGAACTCGAGATGTGTTGATCAACTTCCACGTTTTAGACTCCTGAGTCCGGAAAAAGACAATTTTGGAATTCCTTATGTATATTTGTGCGGTCTGGGGAAAACACGATAACCAAAAACTATTAGAGCTACGAGGATGAAATTTGGTATGTGGTCTTTAAACATAATTTGTGGTTCTTGTCAAATTTTATGTAACCATCAAAGGGAAGTCTGTCTCTCTGTATGTCCGCTGTCATGTGAACGGTATAAGTCAAAAACTTGAAAGCTTAAATGGATAAAATTTCATACACAGTTTTATAGTCATGAATGGTATCCGTATAAATTTTAAATAAATCTGTCAAAGGTTGATCATCTGTCGTCTGTATAATGCATTCCTAAAGAATCCGCTAGTCTCCACGCGCATGCGTAATTGACGCAATCTTCAAATAATGATATTTATTGACTTCTGCTTATGCTTTTCTTTTCATCCGATTCTCCATGCGCATGCGTACTGGTAGCAATCTGTGCACGTTGAGGATTTTCATGCGACTTTGCGCTTGAGCCAGCAAGAGTAGGAAATCAGTTTACTTAAATCGGAACGCATCTGTGAATTTGATTCTTTACTCAAATATTTTCTGATAGTCATTGCCCTCTGGGTTACAATAGGTTCGAATTTTATCCATGGGGAGGGGAATGTACCTTTTCGGAGAAGTATACGAGAAAGTTTTAGGGAGACCACTCCTGCTGGTTACTTTGCCATACGTAGTATACAAAGAGAAAGTATTGTAATCGTCAAAAAATCTTGAACTTTTGAGCAATTTCCACGAATCTCCAATGTTTTAGGACCTCCCTGAGTCCGAAAAACACACTTTTGAATTATAACGGTCTGTATATCTGTTCCAGACTGCAGATTTATATTCCGCAAGAATGACTTTAATACCTCCCACCGTTTTCTTGTGATACCATTTTGAAAACCGTCATCCATTTCGGAACACCCTGTATAGTGTGTTTGTACTCTTTTTACTCCATAGATGAAGCTAGTGGGCCTCTTGTAATATTTTTTTTTACACAACAACGCACAAACCAGAAAAAGTTGTGGAACCGCTGTTTTAGACTTTATGCGCCTATCGGGGAAGGATAGGAAAAACCTTATCGGTTTAAAACCGAAAACCGTATTTTTTCGATTAACCGGTTTTTTTCGGTTATTTTTTTGCCCTCGGTTTAAACTGCTATTTTTTTAAATCCAAAAACCGGGAGGAAACCGAATCAGAAGATAGTCTGATTTTATATTCGACTAGACTAAAATTTACCAAGTTATAAAGCTTTGAATTTCCTTTATCTAGGCTAATCAATGACAACCGCTTCTGAGGCGTCTGTTGGTTGGCGGATGCACTGGAAAGAATCTTTATGAACAGATAAATATTGGCCAATGGATTGATTTCTGCGAAAGCAATACTCAATAAAAAAAAATTCGTCTGCAGACGGCGGCGTCTTTTGTAGCCAAAAATATTTATCTTTAGTCGGAAGTTCTGTGGTGTCCGGAAAAGATTAGCATCTACGCTGGAGATGTTGTTTCCGATGGGAGTGTGTCGGAATTTCACGATCAACATATTACTATGGAAAAGAGCTCCTATGAGAAGTTTAGATGATAAATACACCTCACGAATTAATTCTCAGGAAAACAATGTTAATAAAAAATTGTCTTATAATACTTGCTTATTGCAACAATTACTCAATTATTATTATTACATATTGTATTAATTACTTATTTATAATCATTACTTATTAGATTAATTAATTATTGTATTAATACTTACTTATTGTATATTATTATTGATAAAAAAATTCGTCCACAACGTTGTTTAAGAAAAAAAAAAACGAAAACCGGTTTCAAAAACTGGTTATTTTGAGCTGGTTTAACCGAAAACCGTTTTTTTTTTTTAAATAACCGCCATCCCTACCATTGGCCTTCGTCGGGTTTGATTGCATCAACCGTTGCATTTTAGGCAATGATTTTTTATATATACAAATGGTACATATTAAACTAAAAATATCTTTGATAATAATTATTGATTAATGTACATGAGAGCTAATAAAATATTCACAATGATTATTCAAAATCTCAAGTATTAAGCGTGCTATTATATATTACATATAAAATGCGCGTTGTTACAAAATTGTGTCTAGAACTAATTTTAAAATTTATTAAAATTAGAGAAACACTATAATGGAAATTAAATTAGTATCCATAAAGTTTTGTTTTACAAAATTGGCTTTTGTACGATAATATACCTGTTGTTATTAGTTATGCGTTAACATTTCATTTAATTTTAATTAATTAAAAACTCTGATTAAAACTTTGAAAACTCCTTTCTTAAAGAGCACCTGCCATCCAAGAAGTACTGCCAAATTTCTGGTAGCCGTAGATCCGACGGTGGATGCCCCAGAGCTGCCTTTGAAGGATTTTAAATCACACACCTTGGTGACAGTATGCTCCTTAAAAATACTATCTCTTGAATCTAGGCTAAAAACGTGTTTTTTTACTATGAAATCAGGTTTTTTGACGAAATTGTGTTTTTTATGAAAATGTGCGGTGGTTTTTTTTATGAAATTGTGTTTTTTGGATGAAATTGTGTTTTTTCATGAAACCAAAAGTGTTTTTTTATGAAATTCACAGTTTTTTTTTGAAACGAAAATTGTGTTTTTTTTAAACCTGAAACCGCAGGTTTTGGATGAAATTGTTTTTTTAAAATGAAATTGTGGTGTTTTTTGATGAAATTTTGTTCTTTTGATGAAATTGTTTTTTTTCTGATAAAAGTTCTCCTGAAGTTATTGCTGAAATTACAAAACAGTGACATCAGTGAGGAAAATGTAATTTGAATTTATTTATAATATTCTTATAGAGGTCGATCAAAAACCTTGATTGCATACCACCAAGGCAAAATTATTTTCGATCATCTGCCATAAATGATATCGTGTTTTGGAAATATTCGAAAAGTCGAAGGAGAATATCCAGGGATGGCGTTATTTAGAGTTTGCCGGACGAGGGGCATCATTCCCCGTCTGACACTGCCTGACAGAGTAGCACGACCTGCTGCAATGGGGACGAGTGTAATGAAATTGAAATAATTTTTCTGCCAGATCTTATTTATCAAATCCAGTTGAATACCCCAGCCAAAAAAATTTTCTCGATGGGAAGGGTTACATCCTGACAGGGCTCCCTGGTCCCTCTGGCGCCACCCCTGAGTACATTCCCAATTTTTTTGTAAAATGATATGAAAATAACATCAATAAGGGATTGGCTTTAATACTCATCTTACTTCTGAAATTTACCCCTAAACACTATCATCTGCCCCACAAAATTTAAGCACTTGAAATATGTATTTGTGAGTTTTGGGCCAAAAACTCATATGTCTACCTCGTTCCTGTTAATACGCATGCGCACACCTTCAAACTGCACTCGCACTTCGAATTTTTTCTGTGATTTAGGGAGACCTAAAACGGCGATATTTATTATATAGCAACGGATTCGGAAACCTTCTGCGCTTTTGCGCGTGTGCCGGCGGAGTTATTTTCATCAAAATAGGGAAACTACAAGGATGGAAGGCGGTGAGGTTAATTTATTGAGTGTTATCTTAACAAAGAACTCTGGAAATGCGCTCATAGGTTCATATTGCTTGACACCCCTTTCAGGTGTAAAATCGTCCAAAGGTGGTAGTCTCGGACCATGAAATATGTATATACAGATATGGGGATCAAATTTTCCTACATTTATAATACTTTCTCTTTTGTATATACTACTTCTGCATACTTCATACAGATGTTCCTAACCTAGGGTACGTACCCTGGGGTACGTGAAGGACTAATAGTTCGTGAACCAAAGTTAGTAATGGCGGAAATAAGAAAACATAATGAATTGAAAAGGTTACAGAATACTGTTTCCAATTTAATGCTTGCTATTTAATAACTAATACAGCTTGAAAAGTTGATTATTACAGAGGTAATTTTAGCCATGCTTATAAGTTAATGCGAAATTATTACAATGCTGATTTCATTTGTTTTGTCGTCTAACTAATACTACTGTAATAATGCACAAATAAAATTTAAAAATAAAAAATACAGCAAAAAAAAAAATTATTAATTAGAGTTATTTGTATCTAACATAAGTTCTTAACATTGGCTGATAAAAAAAAAATTCTCGGTTTAGACGGATATATGTGGTAGTGATGAGGGGGTGCGCGAAAATATAAAGATTAACTGGCGTACGCGAGGGAATAAAGGTTGGGAACTCTGTATACTAGAAAGTAAAAAAAGTTAAAAAATGACAAGAAACGGAAGATGAAAAGGAAACTTCATTAAATGATATCTCAACAGAAAAAACAAAAAAGGTTAAATTAGAAAAGAACTCTTTTCGTCAACTCTAATGTAAAATTATTTCCTGGAGTATGTTTTGTTTGTTTTTTTCATTTTCATCATTGACTTGACAGAATAAATATGATCTGATGTTAACAGTGAAAAAAAGTGTTCACCACGCAATAAGGCAATTTAAAAAAGATTTTTTAAAAAAAGAATATTTTTGTTGTTATTCACTGTCTTGTTTTGCATACATCCTTTATTTATGAGTTATATAAGATGACCTCTTTCAACATTTTCATTAAGTTTGACTTTATTAGAACGGTGGCTCCTTAAAACGGAAATTACTGTACTTAAGTAAGAGTCTTTATCGTTTGATCACCACTCTGTGATGTCTCAGGGCTGATTGAGCCCTTTAGGCCCTCTAGGCAAAAGCAATTCTGTCTAAGGGCCCCTACATCTTTCCTGTCCTCAACTCCAAACTAGATTTTTTTGTTGTTGATTTTAACTTAATCTTTATATAAAGTAGTTTTGTACTAAATTATGACAAATTGAACATAACAAAAACATTTTACTCAGGATTACCTCCGAGAGAGATGCTTTCAGTATCTTATGTATAAGAAAAGTTAAAAATAAAATGTAAAAGCAATTTAAACAAAACGGTAAAAAAAGTTACTTAATATTTTAACACGATATAACACTCTTAATTCAAAGATCGGCAGAGTTTTCGACTTGTGAGTTATCGGCGCAAAAAATTGGATCACATTTATCTGTTAGAGAGTTTCAATACATGAAAAATCTAAGAATACTGTTCTGAAATTTAAAACGATACTCTTGATTTTAATTTGAATTGCTTAAGCATACTGCCCTTTGTAAATCAAATGGAAGCACAAAATTAAATTTATCCTTGAAAAATAATGCAAAAAAATCTCGCTCTGCCTGAAAGTTTTGAGACTGCAGTAGTCGACTGTTTCATGGTTTCATAGTCCTTTTGATTTATGAGGGGGGGGGGTATATATGTAATTAGGATTGTATCCTTTCTATTATATTTCCTCTAGAAATGCTTACGTGATTTCAAACCATCTCAAGCGAATGTTTCGACTTTACCTCCCAGAGACCATCACATGTCTCTTAAGACTAAGGACAGCTGGTCCTGGACTATTTCCAACAAGGACACTGACTTCGATGGCGTCTACCCATGGTGAAGGACTGCAGATGAAGGTCAAACTTACTCCTCAGGAAACCGATGGATGTGACCACTTTGAGCAGGCCATTACCTATCTTATGACGTATTTGTGGTGTGCCATCCTAAAGACCAAAGGTCATGGGCTCTTTTACGTGAAACCCACCTCCGGCCTGCCGCTCCTCTCACATCTGCAATGCTGGTTCTTGGTCAACAGGGATTTCAGGAACAGGGGCATCGGCGAGTTTTGTTCCGAAAGTATTCCGAATCGCCAAGGATTTGGCTACGAGGGCAGTTTCTTTTCCAATCTTGTGTACGAGACGAACACTGCATCTGTGAGAATTTGCAGGAAACTGGATTTATAGAGATCGGCGAACGGCTCCAAAAGCGGGAAAGATGAAAGGCCTTTGATGTCAATGCTTCTTCAGTTTTACTACGACCTGACTACAGTTAAGGAAAGTGATTAGCAATAAATTCGTCATAGAAAATTATTCACTGCTGTTGTGAAACTAAGACGCTATGTCTTGGGTGCAGAATAATTTAAATGTTGTAGAGTTTTTCTTTCTTTTGGCAATATTATTGAATTTATGTTTTCTAGAATGATGACTTTATTGTTTTTCTTGTCTCAATATTCAACACATTGCATGGCATCTTTCCGCCGAGTTTAAAAGTGTCAATTAACATTATATATAACTAGTAGTACGCTTAATGGCGTTGCCTGTGGAACCAGACTCAAACAAAATAAAAAATAAAAAAAAACGCCTACAATGACATGAGTTCCGGAAACAAAACAAAGACACATTATTGATTTTACCGCTTATTTTTCTTCGCGATAATGGCATTTCAACTGTAGAAGAATAATACAGAGTACGTTAATCCGAAACACACACAAAAACTTCAACATGAAAAATGATATTATACAGCAAGCAAAATATAAAATCGAATCGAAATAATAATCGAAGTAATTCAATTGAAGGTTATGACGTCACCTGCCCTGTCAGCTAATCAAATTGCCAGTAACGTTCCGGAGAAGTGTCGCGGAAGTAAGCTCGCTGGAGGAAAATATCTTTCAACTGACCAGGAAAAATTACTGAAAAAAAACGGGGAAAAGATATTTTAATCGTTATTGTTTCAAATCCGACAGAACCGTTCCAGTTATAATTTTAAAAAAGGAAAATAATAGTGTTATTAGAACGTCGATGCAGTAAATTTAAAACAAAAATAAAATTTCGATGGCAAAACTGATTATTTTTTAAAAATTTCAAAATTCAGTAAATTACGTTAGAAATTTAAAACTAATTTATCTTCGAACGGAATCGTGCGGCTCCTTACCGATTTACATCTGGTTTTTCTGCAATAATTATTCAAACCATTCTATTGAGAAATTCACAGAAAAACTTCCAAACCAAAACAACACAAAACATTAAATAAAAAAAAAATTCCAGATTAAATTTTAAATCTGGCTCTCGAGGTGCATTGAGTCACCATTAAGACTTACCTGTGTGCCAAATTTCAAGGACAAGTGCTGATAGGATCTGTCTGGACATCGCACGCACACACACAGAAGCATTGCCTTTTATAAGCATAGATAACCATCAATAAACAAACATTTCGACACTGAATTCAATTCAAACATTTCGACACTGAAGCTGATATTAAAGGGTTGATCTCTCCAGATTTATCTGAAATTCCAGATTTTTTACTTTTCAAAATGGACTTCCGATTTTTTTTCAAAGATTCACTCATTCTGAAATTTTGTTTTAGAATAAATGAACTACAGAATTGTAAAATTTTAAATTATTACTGCTTGAGGAGTAATCAAACTTTGTCTGAATAATTGGAAAATCCAAGCATTTTGTTAAAAAATGCAAGGCCGTATTGGGTGCTGAGGATAATTGACCGTACACATTTTCAAAAGAGCCGATGAACTCAATAGAAGCCCTGCTAACTAAACAAATTTTGCTCCTTGCGCAGTTCAAGCATCTTCTAGTAGGATGGCGCCATCTTCTTTATAGCTTTGTTGTGCTATCTACCCCTAAATAAAACAAGTGTAAGAAATGCTCTAAGATAATACCACTAAAAAATAATTAATTAATTTTGCCAAGGTATCGATTTAAATTTATATTTAATTCTAATCGAACAACTTAAATTAATTAATAAAAACTTTTATTAAAATATTGTGCTTTCAAGGAAAATATGAGCAACTTGTTTAAATGACTTGTCCAGTTATTCAAATTAATCTTAAAAAAAAGACTAAAGTGCGCGATGCAAACATGTGTCATTATGCTGGATAGAGATATAATATGCAGAGTGTCTGACATTATCAACACAGTTATTCTAAATGCTAGAGATAGACATATCGTTCTTAATTGAGGGTCGCTTTAAATGAAGGGTTTGATAATACGTTTCTGAGTCACTAAATATACTTTCTTGAAAAAAATGAGTTTATTCTTAATCTTTTTATACTTTAACTCGGTTCTTATCAGTCATATTTAGTAAATATTCTCGACATTCTAATTATTTTTAAACTGTAAGTCTCCACTCTTCTGCGACTAAACCCGAGCGAGAGTCTCTCGCGGGAGCTTCAAATTTCCTGATTTTTTAACCAATCAGCGGCCTGTCGAGCAAGTGCTGTGCACCGATTGGTGATCGTCTCAAGACGGCATATTGAAATGGTGTAAAGAGGTCTGCCAAGGATATCAAAGCTGTATAACCAGGTCAGTTTAGTAGCAGAAGAGGACTTTTTTTTGTTTAAAATGCAGAATGTCAAGAATATTTTACTGAATATGACTGATAGGGTAGGGGACCGTATAAAAAGTAAAATTCGTAACTTTTCAATGAATATATTTATTCACTCAAAAACACTATTATATTATAATTTTTCCTTCATTTAAAGCATTTTTTCGATTGGAACTATATGTCTATCCCCTAACGCTTCTAGGAAATTAGCTATTGATCACGATAAGTGTGACACCCTGCATATTCGCTCTACATAGGGATGACACTAATATTCCGATATGAGACTTCCCGGTCAAAACTGGCCTTGTATAAGGGTCCTCAACCTTTTTTCTGGCGTGCCCCTTGATAAATCTTTTGTTTTCGTGTATCCCTTTGCTGTCATATCCCCACCCCACCATCCGTGGCAGAGATTTTATCAATAAATAGCGCCTTCGGCAACCATCTGGTCTGCCTCCCCAAAGTGAAATACTAATTTAGATTAGTTGATGAAATAAACTCTTGGTTGTTTAAAGTGTCATACAGGTGCAATTAGTCAATTTGAATTCAAGCCATCCAACGAAATGATTACGAATTGAAATTATTTCACCAAATAAATCGTTATTTTTGAAACTTATAAACAAAGGGAAATTCATACACATCAAAACAATCGGGGAATTTAAAAAACAGATAAAATGTTTAGGCTTATCAGTTTAAAACTTGAAGCCACATTATGCGAATAAACCCTTGAGGACTGTGTGATTTTATTTTTTCAGTTTCCTTGTCGAAAAAAGCAGGTTCCCTACACATTTCTCCTGTCTGGAGACAGAACATTTGAATTTCGGTTGTGTTAAAGACGTCACTTTTCCCGTTTTAACGTGCGGAAAAGTGGCGTCTCAACCAACTGGGGTACCAGAATAGACCCGCAAATCCTGAGGTTGGCTGGAAGGGTAGATTGTGAAACTTCCCTTCCCTCCAAAAGCTATCCACCTTTGTCCCCAACACTGGCAAGGGAAGGACTTGTTAACCCTCTCACACCGATCAAGTGGTCTAAAGGTTTCCCTACATGGACGAAGGCCGGTCGAGGCGTGGCTGCTTCTTTTGAGGGGAGGTGAGGCTCTGAGATGCGCCGTGAGATAAGCGAGGTAGGGGATCCATCTATCCTCGCCAACCCATGCCCATTTTACATCTGCGCTTTATGGAAGGTTAGCAGGGGTGGGGTAAAATGACACCCAGGGTTGGGGAGAGTCCACCGTGTCGCTTTCTCCAAAATTCCGATTTCAAAGGCGCCAGAAGAAAATGTCGCCTCGGGATTAAAGAGCTAAGAGGGTCTGGAGAATGCATGGATTCATAGAGCTGCGATGGTATACTGATGTTTTAAAATTATTTAAAATTGCGTCTAAATACTTTACAGAACTTTTTAAAACTAATAACACTGAAAGGGATGATTTTAGGTAGTGTAAAAAGATTTTCGTGGATACAAATTTGTTGCTGGCAAAATCGCAAAGCACCAATTCTTAATTTCTAATCAACTACAAAATTTAATTAATTTTTTACTTTGAAAGTCGATAGTGATTTTTCTCTGTTTCAAGAGATGTGCGCTGAATTTCATCAACATTGGACAAAAACTGTAGCAGGGGTGATTGTGTTCCGGCATTATACCGGAAATCTCCGGTATTTTTTTCATCCTTAATACAGGAATTCCGGTATTTTCTTGATAAATCTATTTTTTTAAACTTTAAGAGTGCCAAAGTTATACAAAACTATTCACGGGAATTCCTCTCCGTAGGTTCTACTACGACTACACAAATTATAATCCATACTACAAAAAAATTTACTTTTGATTATGCTATGACACCCAAATGATTTTTTTGAAAATACTCATACCATAACCAAAAAAATAACTACCTCAAGATGTCCCTTAAGAATTTATATATATAAAATATTAATTAATGCTATCATTCAAAATGTTATTATATTTTAATATTGTTTTGTTATCAATTTGATGGTTTCTTTTCATTGTGTCGTGAACTAAGACAAAATAAATTAAATCACTTCTTTATATCAATTTATATTAAAATTGCATCTAAAATTAATTGGCCGTGATGATGAAAACATATCCGTTCTCAGCACATAATTCTTTCCCTGCTAAAATGTCAGGTATTTTTTCTGAAGCCACAATCAAATTCTTTGCTGTAGATTTTGTATAGTGAAAAAACAGCACAACTCTTACTTATATATATATAGATGTTAAGGTTAGTTTAAGAGTGAATGATCTGAATTAATAAATTTGCAGAACTTATTTTTGATTTAACATTTCATCCCATTCCTACATAGCATTAGTTCAATTCCAACGTCAAAGTAAATTAAACCAGTATTGTCATTATTTTACATTAATCTTAAAGGATACTAAAAATTACTACCGAAATAATCAATTTCCAAGTGGATAGGTTATTAAATAGCAAGTCACTCTAACTTTTTTAATAACTTATGCTTTTATTGTTTCCGCCACTGACAACTTGATGTTACGTACAGTAAAGTCTCTCGATTGTTCGAGTTTTCCATAACCGAGTTAGTGAAAAAATCAGTTTAGCTTCCAAATAATGACCAACACATACACAACACTGAAAGAAAGATCTGGTTTTAGTTGTCTGACGGGTCATATGTCCACTGCGCACCCCGAAGCCGCCTGCAGAAATGCCCCCTCCCAAAGAAAACGGATATATATAAGATCGATATATAGAAGCAGTAGTAAGTTAACAGAAAACAATTGACAAATTATTTTAAGGAATAATTAACCTGTTGCTATCAGAGTAATGTACTAATATGAAGTACATTTTTCATTTGAATATACTACACTGAAATTCTAAAAAAAAATTGCTCTGATTTCCATTTATATTTATTTATTAAATTTTAAGTGATTTCCATAATTCGAGTTTTCGTCAGTTCGAGGTGGCCCGGTCCCGTCCACCTCCGAATTGTCGAGACTTTATCTACTCCCCAAATGGTCTCGCGTTACCCGCAGGGGTACCGGACGCAGGTACCGCAGGGCAGGCGTACCACAGGTCTGGGAACCTCTCTCACTCGAGAATGTTGTTTTTTCAAGGCCGTGGGTCGAATTCCTCACGGCGTCTTCACTGCTTGCTAATGGCTGTTTGAGAAACTTTCATCCTCTTTCCCTCCGTCAACAAGTTTCAGAGATTTTTATCAGACGATCCAGATTCGAATCGGTCGGTCGGTCGTCTCGGTCGGTCGGTCGATGGCGGAGAAGGCCGTTTTCGCGCTTCGCTTCTGTCTTCTGGCACGGAGCTCCTTGTTCGGGGTGCAGGGGAGTCCGCAGACACGGGTCGGTCTGCGCGGGGCCCGCACCTCACTACCCCAGCGTGAGTAAGAGCATCTTTCTTTTCATTCGCTTGTTCAGGATATTAGGTGCGACGAGCACATCGCACCGTTGAATGAAATTTCAATCAACTTTGTCTTTGTTTAGTCTATCCTTTGGCCTAGAGACGTCACTCTTCCGCTGTTAACGTGCGGAAAGTGACGTCTTCCCACCAACCGGGGTACCAGTATCAGACCTGTAAATTGATAGGTTTAATTTGCAGCTGATCGGGTTTAAATGGTTGAATCGGGTTAATTGCAGTTGAATCGTTGATTGCAGAATTGAGTCATTTATCTTCTTCAAAATTACGTTCATGCTCGTTTTCACATTCTAGAGCAGAGGTTCCTCACTAGGGTACGCGTACCCCTGGGGGTACGGCGAGACTAGTTGGGGTACAGAAATCATTCTGGCAATGGCGGAAACAAGAAACACAAGGAATTATAAGAATTTTGTTTCCAAGTTATTAAGACTTATTTAATAACTATACCATTTGAAAAAAGTTATTTGTTACGGAGTGAGATTTTTTAGCCAACCTTATGAGTTATCATGAAATAATTACAATATAATTTATTGTTTTGTCAATGAACTATATATTGTAAAATGCCAAAATGTAATATCAAAAATAAGTCCAGAAATATTATTAATTGAGTCATTTGACTCTAGCTAACATAGTCCCTTAACATTCTAATGATAAAAACTTTTTGCATAGACGGATGGTTGTTGTTCTTGTGTGTGGGGGGGGGAGGATATAATAGAGCGGGCACAGAAAATAAAAGATTAACTAGGGTGCATTTATTTCTTACTATTACCTGGAATACAATAATTTCTAAAGTATTTTTTGCCTTTCCTTACATGGTTTTTTAAATATACCAGATTGATGGGACTCTCTATGAATAACAAAATATATTTTGCTTTCAACATTTTTTTAATTACCAGCAAATAAGTAACTCCATACAAAGAATTATTGTTAGCAAAATGAATTGAACGTAAAAATTAATCATATTTTAGAATATGGAACGATTTTAAGGGGCAATCTACTTATAGAAAACAATTTATATTTTTTAAAATCTAAATATAAATATAGCCGAGAAATATCGAAAACAAAAGTGATGGAAGTCACATCTTTGTTATCTAATTTTATAGTTTTATGAAACCATTTTTTAATAGCGTTTTAAAAATAAAGTACAAAAATTAACACACCAAAGCTCATAGATAACAAGCAATAATCGGTAGAGATAGAAATGGTAGTCTTTAAAGCAATATTATTAGCATATGGAGTTTTAATTCCCCAATTTTTAAATAAAAATGCAAAATTGTTTTTTATATTAAGAAAGTAGGTATATTAACAAAACATAACTTTGAGAACAGTGGGTACAGCTACGAAAAGTAAAGAGAGATATAAAAAGAAAAATTCAATATTTTAGTTTAAAAAACGAATTTTTTTTTTATTTATTAGAGATCGTCATGTGTGAATTTTCTTACAAATCAGATGGAAGCTCATTAGGAGCGACTTCCAGGAGTGGCATTGTAAACAGTTTCTTTGCAAATGTTTTTTTAATTCGGTTTCAGGATGACTTCAGAAATGGCCGCAGTGCTAGTGATGAGGTGGGGCGGAGGATTCCAGGTTCAAACCCGATTCCCATTGAAGATCGTCATGGTAACAGGCCTGTTGCACGCTAAATCATATGTAGGGCCAAACATCCCGTTGGTGTGGTGCGGAAGTAGGGAGAGGAGCGCCAGCTCAGGTGTCAGTCCCGTCATCTGACCGAGGTTAAATGTACGCGGTCCGTCCCAAAAATAGCCATTGTCTTTGCTCAAAACGGATTCTTAATATAACTAACTAAGATTAGTGGTTTTCTAACAACAATTTCTGGATACATTGTTATTAATTTCAGCATTTATTTGCTGTAAAACAAATCTTGTCATTAATATTAACCAAAAAAAGTCGTTACTAATCCTTCCAGTGGCACTTACGCAAATTTTACGATATATCGTGTGAATCGGTATTACATATATATATTCGTTTATTTTACCAACTTTTATTTGTGTTATCTGTATTTTTAATTATTAGGTAAAAAAGATTTTAGAAATAAAAAAACTGCATTTAAATTTATAAAAGAACAGATATAAATATAATAACGGATGCTACAAATGCAAGTCATCTCTTTATACCGCGCCTGCTTGAAGGTTAAATGCCAGATTCAATCAAATTACGTAATGGTTAATCACAAAACAGGAATGATGTTCTTTCTTACGTGTTAAAAAATATTTTTGTTCTTGTCACATTGGCAAATCATTTCGGGCTTGCAGTTGTATGATCCACATTAACTCATATATATAAGTTTTTCAACTAGAATGGAATTTAGCAAACACGTGTTTTATAAGATTGATGGAGATATATTCACCTCTACATGACTTGCTTAGGTGTGGACTTGAATTCATTTTAATTTTTTGATTTGAATGTTGCTGGATTACTTCTAGAGGTTTTAAGATGATAATCAAATTTCCGAATTCATAATGAGATATGACATCGGAAAAGAAGTCATGTAATTACTGTCTACTATTTTATGAATTTCTTTCCTTAAGTTTAGTTCTAATATATAATATATTAATCAACATATTCATAACATATAATCAACATATTAGTAATCATATGTCATATTAGTACTCAATATTATTAGTAATTGCTTTTAAAGTCAGTTCATCCATTAACCTCTCCCGCGAGGCGCGTTTTCAAGAGATAGATTACGCATCGTGGCATTCATATTTATATCAAGTTTTTTTATTTAAGTGCAATTTTATTTATAAAATCTGTTTACTATTAAGCCAATAGCATACTGATAATTTAAATAAAAGGAATTTATTTTTTTGTAAAACAACACGATGATATTCTCATGGCAATACGATGCACAATATGTCGTAAAAATTTGTGCAGGGTGCGCCGCTGAAGGTTAATCCTCTGACTGCCGAATTTTAAAATTGCTTAATTAGATGCGATTCTGCAAACGTGTTCAAATACGTGTTTGAACGTAGAGAATCGTTATTCTTATGATCAAGCGCTTTATTCGTATAATACGATCTAACGCCAATAGTCCTGGCAATACGATTCAACGCTGATGTCTGCAATACGATACGTGTAGTCCTAAGCAATACGATAAGCCGTAATAGTCCTAGCACATAGATTCAACGCTGTACATACCAACGCAATACGATTCCCTAAACCTGCTGTCAAGTAGTCCTAGCAATACGATTCAACGCTGTAATATCCTGAGTACTGATTCAACGCGTAATAGTCCTAAGCAAATACAACAGCTTGCGAAAAATTGCAGGATGCAGTAGAAAATTTTCTACCCGCGGAAATCGGGGATAAGCAGTCAGAGGTTATAATCCTGGTCTTGCTAGCATTATAAATTAACAGAAAACACCGTCCATGCGTATCGGGTGCAAATTACCCTCTTCATTCGGAGAGATTTTCGGGCAATTTGACGTGTTTAAATAGATATATATGCGAGGGAAATGTTTAACATTGATTGAAAAACAATAAAATAACATGTTTTATGACAGGAAATATTTTTTTATTTTACATATTTCTTTTTTGTCAAAAAAACCTCTGGTGAACAACATTCAGGTGAAGTATTTGTTGTTCTAACAATTTTTTTATAATTCAATAACCGTGAAATTCTACTTGTCAAACGTAAGTCAAAAGTAATTACCTCAAAGGAAGTCTTTTCGAAATTTAATCAAAACAAAGCACTTTCTGTTGTCAAACGTTGCCAAAAAAAAATATCGTATTTAAATTATACCATCACGATTGCAATAAATAATCGATGTACGATGGTTGTCCACTATACAAGGCATGATATACCACTGGCGTGATTTACTACTTTCTATTAAAAAAACGGAAAATAATTTGAAATATATGATTATTATAATTATGTACCTTCGAACTATTGATCATAGCGAGATAAATTTTATATTAATAGATAGAAAATTTTATTTCACTATTTGAGAGCTACTTAAATTGAAATTAGATAGTACAATTGCTCTTAAATTGAAATGACTGAAATTTAGGTTCTCTAACAATGCAATAAGCTGTTTAACGTATTGCAGTGCTATGCGCGAGTATATTGTTGGTGACGTCAGACTGTTACCGAGAGACATATCTGGGCTATTATATTAGTAATTTTTATGGAAGCCTGACTTGGAAAAACATGACCAAGAAAACACGAGGCGGAGAAATAATGTCATGCATAACGACTGAAAATTGATAAAATTTAAAATTACATCAGGAAGGTTCCCTTAGAAACTTCTTCAACCAAATCAAGAATCATCTTAACCCAATCATCAGCTACCAAACTTCTTCTTTCGCCCAAATGATAGGAAACTGCATTACTATAAGCGACTACTAAATGGGTATTGTTACTTTGTCAATGTCGCATATCGCAGATTAAATTCTTAACCCTTGATTGCATCCCGCGACTTCCACGGGTTGGAAGCAATCTCATTTTCTGCTGTACCCTGCGTTTTCATACGCCAATCGTGTTTACTTAGTACTTTTGTAGCGTTGGATCTATTATACTAATTGCTTTACGTATAAAACAACTCGCTTTGGCTCAAAGGTGGTATCTTGAACATGTTTGCTAACGTTGTTGCTAAATAGATATTTAAAAAAATTACAAAGTTAGAGGTGGCTTAGATGCGCAATTACTTCTGATTAGCAAAAAACCAAACGGAGTAGTAACGAACCAGGAGAAATCCTGCCCTAAATTAGTTTCAAAAAAATTGTCACCTTATGCGTTTTGAGGGTAAAGTATGCATGCAACTGAATGTCCCCATTTAGGGAGTCAAAGTAGTGTCTGATCTCAGTAAATCTCCTACCTAAATTGTTTGAATAAAAATTGTATCTTATGCGTTTTGAGTGTAAAGCATGAAGTAACTGAATGTCCCAGGTGGAGTCAAAATAGTTCTCGATCTCAGTAAATTCCTGTCTCCAAATTGTTTGAATAAAAAATTTATCTTTATGGTTTTGAGTGTAAAGTATGCATGCAACTCAATGTCTCCTTAGTGGAGTCAAAGTAGTGCCTGATCTCAGTAAATTCCTATACCTAAATTGTTTGAATAAAAATCAGCCTATGCGTTTTGAGTGTAAAGTCATGCATGCAAGAATGGTCCCTATAGCGGAGATCAGTAGTTCTCATCTCAGTAAATTCTGTCTAAATTGTTTGAATAAAAATTGTATCTTATGGTTTTGAGGGTAAAGTGTGCATGCAAACCCAATGTCCCTTGATGAAGCTTCAACGGAGCTGCTGGTAATAGATTTCATTTGAACTCAATCTGCAGCATATATCGAAGCCGATAAAATTGGTCAAAACTGGTCTTCGGTAAGAAAACGACTCTACTTTTACCTCGGCTAAACCAAATACTCAAAGAATAATATCGAAGATCTCTGCGGGTTGTAACGCGGAAACGACGCCGTTGCTGCCTCGTGAGTTGCGTGTAATGAGCTAGTGCGAAAGGCCCCACCACATTTGAAGAATGGTTTTAGTATTTTTATTAAGAAGGTCGAAGAGAGTCGGAAACTTTCATTTTAGAGGACGATAACCTGAGGATTTCGGACTCGAAAAGTTGTAATCGTTTATCCCCTTAAGGCAGTGTCTTCTTTCCAGTGCTTTTGTCTTTAATGTGGACTACGTATCTCCACTGGGGTCTCAGGAAGGAAATTGATCCACACGCCAAAACGCCACAAAACTTGGTATGGGAGATCTCTCTATATCTCGGGTAACTACATATGTTGAAAACATAACTCACGTCTTATTTAGAGATAAGGCAGCAACAGAACAGTTACAAAAAAACCTACTTAAACTTAAAAATTTACGAGAAACTTCGAGAACAAAAGAGTCACGCGAGTCAATGGCGTAACTAGGGTAGGGCAGATAGCGCACGTGCCCGGGGGCGCGAAATTAAGGAATCAGTTAGTGGTATTTAAAAACAATGCTTGTCCGCTTTGTTAAGTTCTAATTCCCCACGACCCTTAAAATTGAAACTCTTTCACCGAAGTGTGGAAAACCTAAAGGATGCAAAGGCCTTATTTACAACCGAAACTGCTCAAGCTACGACAAAATAACAAACAGTATTATCTTACTGAGATTTATGACCAATCGCGACTCCTTATGAGGAAAGGATGCCATTATCAAAGGAAGGCAAATTGTGTCGTGGGAGATAAGGGAAGACAGGAATCGATTAAGTACCCAAGGTTTCCATGGTATAGCCCTGATCCCACCATCAGATAA